>VZRU01018379.1:621874-640023 GCA_013398155.1 Pedionomus torquatus | reverse complement strand
TCCTCAGAAGTGCTTTCCAGCAGGTCTGCTCCTAACCTATATTAGTGCCTGGAATTCTTCTTCCCCTGGTGCAGGACTCTACACTTGCTCTTGCTGAACCTCATTAGGTTCTTTGCTCAGCTCTCCAGCCTGTCCAGGTCACGCTAGATGACAACACAGCCTTCTGGAGTGTCTGCCATCCCTCCTAGTTTGGTATTTCCAACAAACTTGCTGAGGATACACTTGGTTCCCTTGTCCAGATCATTGATGAATATGTTGAATAAGGCTAGACCAGGTATTGACTCTTGGGGGACACCACTGGTTACTGACCTCCAACCTGACCCTGCTCCATTAATTACAACCCTCTGAGTGGTGTCAGACATATAACAGCAATTCACGTTTGGTTTATTCAAATGCTTCCTATAGAGATTAATACCAAAAAGCAGCAAAGAGCAAATTAGATGACCACTATCTCAAAACCTGGCTAAGAGGATAAAATTTTGGGAGTATCCCATGACAACATGAAATGTATGCAATGAGAATAGAAAGACCAAAGGCCTTTTATGGACCATCTGCAAAAGAGCGTTTCAATTGTTTTTAAAATCTCTTTTTGTTCTTTATAAAAACAAATTTATCACTGCAGATCGCTATTGGCTGCAGTATTTCTTAAAGCTCCTTATACAGTCATTTTGTATTAATTGTATGCTAGCCAATCTAACAAACTCTTTTTTGTTACACTTGCAACTTGTCTTGTCCTTGCAAGCCATCTTCCACATATGAGAAAAGAAACCAGGCAAGTGCAAGACATTGTGTTGGGTAATAGGTCCCCCTCATGTCAACAGGTACTAATTGCATAAGGGATAGCGGGGAGCCTCAGTGCCAGAGAATGGGACCTGGTGCATGTGGCAGTGAACCACGTCCCAGAGTTATGGATGACTGGGGCAAGTCGCTCTTTTGAAATATGCCTTGGCTTATCCAGCATTACAAGGACAGAAGCATTTGCTACTTCTTGGAATGTGAGAGGCTCTAGATGAGAACAACAAATTGTTACTGTTTAGAATGGGTCATTTGGTAAAAGCTGGTGTAAAGGTACTGCTTGCTGCTGAGGAATATTTTTGCATCTCTGGAAGCAGGTGAGAAGCTGAGTGAGCTTGTCCAGTGTTTACAAGGTGTTTCTAACTTCTTTTAAAGTACAGTTTAAAAACAGTATTTGAAACCCTGTCATCAAGATCTAATTTTGCCTTGTGATGGAGTGTTTTACCTATAATGCCAATCCAAAATAATCATTTGCACTATGAAGTTTAAAAGACGCAGGTACGATAGCTAGTAGCTTTGATGAACATAAACATTTTCACCTCTGCATGTGGTTGATGTAGTTTGTAACTTAATACTGAGTTTTACACTCTGCCCCTATTCTCCTTTTGGTGGAGAATAAATTATGCAGCCTGTATGACAAGGCCAAGTGTTCGTGTTGGAGTTTGGACTTGCTATTTTTTTTGCTGGTGATGAGACGACTGCATTCTTGATGTTGAACTTGCAGAAGTTTCTACTCCTTTTTGAAAAGGAATAGAAAAAAAATTTAAAAAAAAAAATTTTTAACACTTTCAGGCTTAGAAAATGAAGAATTTTGGTGGTGTATGGTTAAATTGCACAAGTGTGTTTTGAGTTTGTGTGCAAACACAAATTTTCCTACAATTTCCTTCTGCTTTGGATTAGGTTTAAATAACAATCTCGGCTTCACCAGTATTTCAGTTCTATCTGTCAGATGCACAAGCCTGATTCCTGCTGTGGCATACGGAAGTGCTCCACTTCTCAGTTAATTAATGGTTTTCTCCTAAAAGCATATGACCACTGGTACTATATTGTCACTGGACGTTGTTTCCAGTAATTACTGCTGTCAAGCAAGAGACTCATACGTGATAAAAGGCCTGAATATTGCTGCACGTTTTTAACAAGAGAATGAATTAATTGAACAATATGAGGTTTGCTGTTATTCTGATGGTGCATATGTGTTAAAATGTGATGGTGTAACAAAAATACATCTTCCAGGCTTTAGGTTCCTCATGACAAATCTTGGTCATAAAACTCAGAGCAGCAGCCAGATGGCTGAAAGCTGGAAGTGTTGCTGTGCAGTCTAGCAAGAGAAAACCTACTCCTCAGTAACAGTGGAACATTAACACACTTAGAGTAATATATTACTAGCAGTGATGGCATATTGCATTGTGGCTTAATTGTGCTTAATGGAGTCCTGCAATCTCCATGATTCAGCTACACACGTCAAAGCATGGCACTTCCTAGTTCATCTGCTTGTAGAAAAACACTGTAGCTTTATATAACCTGTTTGGTAGAGTACTGGAAGCTCCTCAGATACTCCCTCTGCCCTCACCCCTCCTTGCAGTTTTTCTTTCTCTCCTCTGGTATATTAATGTCACAATTTTAAGAAAAAACAAGCAAACAGACCAAACCGCCAGCACTCCCTAAAATACTCACACCCAGCTTAATTCTGCTTTCTGCTAGACAGGAACAAACACATCTCAGCAGGGTTGGTTGGGTTTTTTTTTGATCATCCATCCAGAAGCAGTTACCCTTCTAACAGTACATGAGTGATGAGAAAGTTGAAATTGACAGGTCATAAAAATACTGCCAAAATCCTCTGGGAAAAGAAGGAAATTGGAACTTGACAATTCCAATGTCTTTTAAAATTAGGATTGTATTTCTACTAATAGGTGAATATAAGATGCAGGGGTCCTTGTGTTGTGGAATATAGTGACAGAATACACATTATAAGTATGAATATGACCAGGAGTTTATGAACACCATCTTCAGTATATTTTTTAAAATTAATTTTAAAAAGTTAACATTTTTAATGTTAACTATTTGTTTGCTCTTAATTAGGTAATTTCTGATTCTCAAAAGCATCTCTGAGGGTAGTGGTGTTAAGAAGAATTTTTCTCAGAAGTAAGCTTGTAACTCAACCTTTTTCTTAACATTTGCATTTTAATATACACAGTTCAATCATTTGTAACCAAAAAAGGTAATACAGTAACTCTCTAGGCTGGCAGGCCAAAACAGCTGTACCAGAACTCCATCAGTACCATTAAAATCAGTAACATGCAACCTAAGCACATACGTCATTTCTTGGTTGTACAATAGTTGCCTTTTATCGTTTTGCACATTAAATATAGAACTGGTTTCTAACTGAGTCATATCACAGCCCAGCTTGTCTAATAAGGAGATACTGTGCACTGAACCAGTTCCCCCCAGCTATAGATATAGCTTTGAAAGCTGGAAGGATGGGAAGTGCAACTGATGGACAGACGATGACACATGCAGGGAAATCTGAAATAGAAGACAGGAAACTTTTTCTCCAAGTTGCCCGAAAGGTACTTCTTTGCCAAACAGTTTCACAAGTTTAGTCACTTTGCAGCAACTTGAAAGGATATCAGTTTCCTCCGATGGTTCACCTGAGCCTGCCCAGCAAGCCTGCCGTAAAGGAAAGTCCATGGGTCTGCAGGAGCTGCTATGTGCTTTAGTGTGATTGAAATGTTTTAGATGTGGAAAAAATGTCTTTAGACTCCTCACACTGCAAACCTTGACATAGTCCCCAGCCTAACCTCTGCAATTTCCATAGCAATACTCCGTTATTTAAAAACAATAATAAAAGAAATCCAGGAACAATTGGGTTGGATTGTTTTTCTGAGCCACAAAGATATTGATATGTCTCTTTTTAAAATAGATCATAGTATCATAGAATGGTTAGAGTTGGAAGGGACCTTAAAGATCACAGAGTTCCAACCCTCCTGCCATGGGCAGGGACACCTCCCACTAGACCAGGTTGCTCAAAGCCCCATCCAGCCTGGCCTTGAACACTCCCAGGGATGGGGCATCCACAGCTTCCCTGGGTGACCTGTTCCAGTGCCTCACCACCCTCACAGAAGAGACTTTCTTCCTGATACCTAATCTAAATCTCTTTCAGTTTGAAACCATTACCCATTGCCCTATCGCTACACTCCCTGGTAAACAGTCCCTTCCCATCTCTCCTGTAGGCCCCCGTTAGGTGCTGGAAGGCTGCTATAAGGTCTCTCTGGAGCCTTCTCTTCTCCAGATACAAAATTATGTGGCCTAATTTTGAAGAGATTATTGGTGTTGTAGGTATATCTTTTTTCAGCAGGGAGAGGGACAGACATTTGCTCTATGGGTTGGTTCTGTGAAGGCTTTCATTGAATATAACTTTTTGACTTTGTAGGGTAATTGTACTGTGTTATGAAAAGGATTGGTGTACTTTTGTGGTGGGGAAAAAAGTGGATTAGCATGCAGAGTTGATTGACCTGTCAGTGAAGTTACTCGTGGTTTTCACTGGCAGGACAGGCTACAAAGACATTGGCATCAGTGAAAAGTAGGCTCTGTAGAAACCACCATATTACCTGTTCATACATGCATACATTTATATAAACATCTGTCTCATGACATAGGTTTTAAGTTTAAAAAAAGTAGTTTGCATTTGAACATTCCAGTCTATTTTGAAATAGTTTACTTCCTATCTGTTCTGCTGCTGCACTTTTCATGAAATCTTGTGCTGTCAGTTTGTGATCTTTCCTGGCTCTGATGGCAGCATGGAAGGACCAGTGTGACCTCTTGTGTAACATTTCCTTTCCTCCCACACCAGATCTGCAGACAGTTTGTAAGGGTTCAGTGCCTTCAACACTGCCCTTGCAGGGAGTGGAGCAGTCAGGTATGCTGTGTGGCACAGTCTTGTGTTGGCACGGTCTTGGTGCCATTGCTTCAGATGCAATATGCTTTGCAGTCACTGGTATACACCTAGCAAAGTCTGTGTAGCTCCCTGGTTTGTTTTAAGAACTGAGTGCAGAGACTAGGCATGTGTATTTTTTTCCTTTGAGCTTTATTATAACTATGTACATGGGAGCAGTGTTTTTTATGAGGGTGACTGACATTATTTCTTAATGATAGCTTGTTCTGAATAAAATATAGCTCAGTTGGTTCCCAGCCTGCAGCTCATAGGATTTTTGACTTCAGAACATTTCTGGTCTTCTACCACAGCTACGGGAAACAAAAAAGCCTAGAACTGCAGCCAGCAGGCAGAGGGCAGGGGTGCTGCCTGCAGCAGGTTACTTGCTACAAATTATTATACATGGGCCAGTAAAAGTTCACTGATCCCTTTTTTTTTGTTTCTTGCAAGCCATTCAAAACCCAATGATGACTTTACAGCACACATGTTCTGATTTTAAAGTACTGGATTTATTACCTGCCTTTTCAACACTTGGTAACTTTTTGCTTGCAAGTAACTCAGTTTATACATGTGTGAAGAAAAATGCCCCAAAACCCCCCAGCCTCCTACAAAATATTTCTTTCATCAATTTACAAGTAAGAAAAAAATGTTTTACATTAGAAAGTATCTACAGTCTTCACTGTGGAACTGCTGCCCTGTATCATTTAAAATTACTGTTACACCAGTCAGTCAAAATACTTACATTTTAAAGTCACCAAGTGCCGTTTAGATCTCAGATGACTCATAGTTTAAGCATAGACTGTAGTAGTACTCTGCAATAAGTGGCAATATTAGCAAAAGGGGAAATGGCAAGAGAAGACCAAGACTTCGGTGTTTCTGTCTCAACTGCCTGTTATCCTAGTTGGTGTTTCTGGTTCCTGACCATGCTGCCTTTGGAGGCCTTGTGCTAGTTACAAAACAGACAAAGAATCAGTGATGCTGGAGTGGGAATACCGTATTTGTAAAACTGGAGTTTTTCTTTACTAATAGGTTTTGTATATGCTCGGCTTGGTTACTCTGCCTTCTTTTTCTGTCAGCTCTGTTTTCTTAGAAAACTCACACTACTGTTACCCAGGTTGCTGTAATGTAAGAAAAATCAGATTACCCCTTGGCATTGGACTGCAGAGAGGACCTAGTTCGTACACAGAGTCTATGCCACTTGTTGGCTTGCTACTCTCAGCTTGGGTATTTCTCTAGAGAAAGATTTAGGAGGAGGGGGAGAATAGTGAGACAACCGTGAGACTAAGGGAGATACATGCAGACTTCCACTGGTTTTTCTATACAGTAATAAAAAAACCGTTATGGAGTGGGAGGGGGAAGGATTCATACAGGTTTATTATTAACATCCATAATTGTGTATATTTCTTACTCTCTTAGCAATCTCAAAAATATTCTCCAAGAGTCACACAATATTGATTATTAAATAGAGTGGCAACTGACATCTGTCACATCAAGCAACATCAGCACATCAGTTGCCACTTGATGTTAGAAATCAGAGTGGGAATGTTATCTTTTCAGTAAAATAGCCAGCCTCTTTTGCACAAAGAAGCATTCAGTATGGAAGGTATTTATTATATTTAATTTATTTTGAATGCAGCTGTATAAAGTTGTCAATTTAGGACCACTTTAGTTTAGATGGTGAAGAACGAACAGTCATATGTAGATGGAAAAAAGAGCTGATTTGAGTGAGTTTGGTTACATTGCATTAAGGTATTAATTTTAACATTCAAAAAGCTGCCACTCATGCAGAATTGCAGTGGCAGTGAAAAATAAAAAAAGCCAATTTCAATGTTTTCCCTTCTCCAATGTTTTCCCTTTCTCTAGTGTCAATTAATAGATTCAGAAAAAAAAAAAGTTCTGTAACTTTTTGTTACATTTTGCCCTGGAGCAGGATTATCAGAAATTGTTGCAGGAAAAAAAATAGACTGACCACAAGATCCATTTTTGTAATTCAACGTCAAATTAAGGCCTTCCTTGGACTGTGCTTATGCAACTGATTTGGGTGTGTCTTGAGCATGTTTAACAGTTCAGAGAAACAGCGTAAGACAAAGTACATCTACTTGTGTACTGTGTCTGTCTGTGTGTGGATACATGTATGTAAATAATACAACATTATATGGTTTATACATTGCACATCTTTTAGAGAACAGAGAGTTATCAGTGCATCTTATATTATGAATTCTTTCCTTCTTCCTACCTTCCCTCCTCTGCCATATTCCAACATGGTTATGATTCATGTCAATAAGTTGCCCTTCAGCTAAGAGAGGCTGAGCAGCAAGCTTCAGCAGCTTAATTTTGGGAATTTTCTCCTCCCTTCTGCTAAAAATCATATGACTATAATTATATGTGAGCCAGCAGACATTCTTGAACTGAATCTTTAGTTTATCTGTCTGTCTTGAAAGTGAGATGGCAAGAAGGGTCAAGTACAGGATCATACTTCTATTCAGAGCTATGAATTCAAGCCTCTCTCCAGTTGTGCATCCAAAGATGCGCTCTCATACCAGCTTCTCATGGGAGCCTGGACATCCAAGCTGAAGAGCAGGATGCCTGCTAACATCATTTCAGTGCCTCGCTGATTATCAAAATTAGCCTGTCTTAACCACACTAACCCAGTGGCATAAATAGCTTTGGGAGTCCTTTGGGATGGGTTTTCTTCTGTTTTCTGCACCTTGAAGATATGTGTGCATGCATACATACACATATATATGCATGTGTGTGTATATATATTTGTAAAAGAGCATGTATAAAGAAAAGATTGGTGAAAGAATTATGGAGAAAAAAAGATACAGGACAAAATAATGAGTTGAGAGCTTATTTCCATATCAACAAAAGCCACAAGGTTTTGTATCCATTCCCCACTCCTCCAATTTCTGCATTTGCCTACACCATGTATATAGAGCATTAGAATAGAATATAGCAAATACATTTGGAAAGATCCTCTGGGTGAAGTTTGTCCATCCCATCACTAGGAAGCACAATCTCTTTGTTACATAATATTACAAAAAGGAAAAAATTCCTACAATTTATTTTCAGTTGCATTGGATTATAAAAAGTTGAAGGAAATAATACGCACCAGAAATCTTTACCTTATTTTTGTAAATTAATTCTGGGCAGATATGCTAAACACTGCACACATTCAGATTCTTATAATAGTACTCAAAGAATAATATTTCATCTTTAATCATTTCCCCTGACTTATGTTTGGCATGGAATTTTGTTTTCATTTTACAATTTTCTTGGTTTCTTCATTTTCTCCAGGAGAGAGAAACAGAAGAAGAAGATGTCAGGTGGCTTTCAGTTATATGCCTCAAAATGAAGATGAACTGGAATTAAAAGTTGGTGACATCATTGAAGTTGTGGGAGAGGTGAGCAGATCTTTAATGAAATATAGACACACGCAGTTCTACCATATCTTATGTGTCCTAAGCTCTTAGATATAGTGTGTTTTAAGACATAATTTAGAGCAGACATTTTTCTTTTGTGGTATACTGATGTGTCTGGTTTGGGTTACAGTTGGGGGTGAGAGGATGTGTTTGTTTGTTTATGGATTTCATGAGGTTTTTCTCCGCTTTCACACTTCTGCTGGTTTTACTCAGTCAGTTGATGCTTCTGAGTTCTGTTCAGGGAAAAAAGTTCAAAGATTGTGCTGCTGGGCTATTGAGTTTAAATCTCTGATGAAGCAAGATTACAGCAGAAATAGCTCCTCCCAATTTTATTAAGCCAGCCACAGGGAAGAATTATCTTTATGGCGCTAAACACACACAAGAAATAAACTTGAAACCCTGTGGAGTTCAACTATGTCATTCAGTCATTCACCTTTTGTCACCTTTGTCTGCAAATTTTAAGAATTTCATTTTAGTATAACCAGTTAAAAAAACAACCAACCAAACAAAAACCCAGCAAGAAACCAACCAAATGAAAACAAAACAAAACAAAACAAAAAAAACCCCAACAAATTCTTTAGAAACAAAAGATTAATTTATTTGGGGTGGAAAATGAATGCACATCTCTTAGGACTGGGAACAAGTTATAAAAGCTTGGACAGATACAGAGATATTCTTTGCACGGGTGTACATGGTTGCAGGATCAAGGAATGTTGTTCACTCTCAGTATCTTCCAGTTTGTTCCATTTGAGATTTTAGAAATATCTTGAGCTTTATAGCACGAGGACCAAAAGTCAAAATGCTAACATGAAACCTTTAAATAGAATGCATTCAAACTCATTTAGTCTTTATTTACTTAGCTTTTAGCTTAGTCTGCTTGAGCAGCCAGTAAGAGGTGTGTTTCAGCTTGTGTCATTTATTTGCAGGATTTTCTTTCCCTGTGACTCAACATTTTTTCCTTGTCAAGGATGGATGATTAATTCTCTTTTTCCTGTATCTGTCACTTAATAAATCACTTCTTAAAGAAGATAAATTCTACTGCAATCTGCATGACATTCAGCATTTTCTTATGAGAGCTTAAATTCTCACATCTGAATGTAAGAAGTTTAGTGATCACGGGTTTTCCTTTAACCTAGCTGCTCACGCCAGCTCTGCAAGTAGCTATTCTGGAATCAGACATGATGTGTCACTTAACTAACCTTATTCTGTCTGTGAGCAGAGTTGTAATGGGGGATGTCAAGGTTGTAAGATATTTAAGAGCGTGTTTTGAAGACAATGTAAACACAATATTATAATAGAGTTTCATGGCATCGCGTGAGATGTTCTCATTGTGCAATTTGAAGTATATTTGACCTCACATAGCCACACAGATCTCTTCCGTCAGTTGCCCTACTTAAAACTTCTAAGTCTGTGTCTTTCAAGACTAAAGTGATGGAATAAAACCTGTTCCTACTATCCAGCCAACAAATTAACTCTACTGAATGAGTTCTATGATTAAATAATTTAGATGAGACTCTCGGCTTCTCTTAGGAAATGCATCTCTTGTCTTCTTATAAATTTGAACAACTTAATTATAAATAACGGATTTATTTAAATCCAAATGACACCAAAAATGTTTGCATTAAAACTGAAAGATGTATAACTACGAAAGTGAAACAGTCCTGTACTTGCATGTGTATGATTATAGTTTAGAGGGTGTTTTTTGAAACCCACTTGGACTGCTGATTACCGACTTGGTAGTTTTAACCTCATAATTGTACTTTGAATTGCTGCTGTTGAAGAAAGCATTGACAATATGATGATTCTAAGACTTAAGAAAATGTATTATATTGGCTGCTTTTTTGATTGGCAATCCTAAAGAATGTCATACTGGAGTTAGTTTTACTGTAATGTGGAAGATGATTGCTCATGGCTGACTTGAACTACTGGCCATAAGTAAATGCCCAAGCAGAGCAGCTTGCACAGGTGAGGCCATGCCCACTTTGACCTTACGAAATGACCTGTTCTGCCAGCTACTGAAACAGAAGCTCTGCCTCAGGCATTATCTGCTGCATTGATGCGATCCAGGACATTGGCTGGCTCTTCTAGGTGGAACTAGATCAGCTGGTGGAAGAGGATAGGATCTTCAGCATTATTTACAGTGGCTCAGTGGGAACATTAATGGTGACTTTTCTTGTCCAGTTGATCCTTTCTCTTCCCCCATTTTATTATTATGGTCTCAGATTCCCATAGATAGTATTTTATTGTATGCTACTAAGAAAGTTGCACCACTAGAATTAATTTGCTTTAAATTGGCTTAGATTAATGTGTTCAAATCTCTGTGAATTTCTGCTTAGTTGGAAATAATTTGATTCTTAACTGACTTAGCAAACTAAAACGGATATTGTTTAGATACTGTCTATTGTTTAAAAATACTGTCTGTATGTCTTTATGTGGCTATATAGCAAAAAATGTTTAAGATGTCACTCATGGTTGACAACTCATGAAACTGTTCCTCTTGCAAAGAAAAGCTGGTTCCTGTTGTACTGTGCTGATTTGGTTTCATCCTTAAAGAAGTGGGTTCTGTTCCTCCTTGAACCGCTTGAAGGTCACACCAGCAAAGGGCTGGCAGAAGGGAATGCAAGTCTTCTCAGCTGCCTTTGTCACTGTCCAAGTGTGTTTCCCCAGACCCCCAGTGAAAATGGGTTACGCTGATAATCACATGGTGACAAGCAGAGGACGTCTTCCCTTCTCCCACCTCTGCTTCAGGGTACTAATTAGCATCTGAAGTGTGTAGTAGCACCTAAAGCTCCCCCAGGTCCTTTTTCCTAGAGCCCAACAGATTGGATAAGATACTTTTTAACAGGGTTTTAATGTCTTTGATGGTGGTAGGTACTACTGGAAATTTCTGTTGTGGCAAAGTTGTTTGGCTGTACAGTCGATTGAAACAACAGCAAGTGTGAGTCTTGTCAACACTTAGATATTCTTGGAGGTCGTGTATGTTCAGAACTCACAGTTCCTTCCTACTTGTTCTAAAGAGTTAGAAGCTAATTATAATAAGATCAAACATTCATCACAATAGATAAAAATGCTTGTTGTTAAACTAGAGGTTTCTGTAACTACACAGACACTGATACCCATGAGACGTTAATTAAGAGACTTAAATTAAAAGTGCATTTGAAACTAACAAGAGAAGCATTTTCATCATTGTTTACATACACGTTTAATATGTGATTGATAGCTTTTTGCTTGTCATTTTCCTAGCTCATTAGCTATAACTCTAATTACGGTTGTCCCAAAATACAACTGTAACTAATTGTCTTATTAAATGCAGATATCTGAATTCCAATTATCTTTCACCCTTAGACTTTCATGGGATGCCAGACAATTAACCTGTAGCATCAAAATAAGGACATTTGGCATGTCATTCAACAGTTCCTGCTTTCATTTGGGATTAGTCTGTTGTGCCACTATATACCTTATGGTCCCATCCTGCTGAGAAGTCAGCTTTTTGGCAGGTCTTTGACGGAGATGTGCAATAATATCACTGAACTAATTCTTCAACTTTTAGTTAACCTTGCCATATATTACATGATCAAAACTTATAAGGGACTCATTTGAAATGATAAAAATGCAGACTAATTTTTTACAAATCTGTTGCTTCTTTTAGGCAAGGTTGCTGTTTTTTTTTGTTTTATTTGTTGTTATGGGATAAAGTGGTTCAACCCATTTCTAAGAACAGGATAGGCACTGGGGATTGAGCTGGACTTTTCCTTACAGTAACTTGTTTTGACAGCTGTGAAGTTGGAAGGGGAATACCTCATAGTGGCAAGGGGATGGTCTGTGCCACAAGTACAGAACTGTATAATACTGCAGGAAAACAGCTGGGAATGAATGCTGGGGTTCCATGTCCCTCATTGACTTTTCTGTGAAATCCTGTGGTAAGGTGTTTTTCCTAAAAAAGGTTCACAAGGACTTCTGTGACTACTGCTTAGATGGTTAGTTCATGTGGTAGGAGGCTTCTTTGTGGAAATAAGGGTACAAATACCTCTGACTCTTTATACAGTCATTCCAACTCTGTGTGATTGCTCTCTTGGTCCTTCAATTTTTTACTTACAAGGTGATGCTAAAAAAAACCCAACAAAACCCCAAACCACCAAAAAAAGAGGAAAAAATAGAGGAAAAAAAAGAAAAACAGAAAAAAAAAACAAAAACCCAGAAAAAACCCCCAAAGCACACTTTGAGGTTTTAAAATAAACAACACTGAAGCTGAAAAAAACCCCAAATACAAGGTACTTCTGCAGTTTTTAATTCTTCCCTTCTGTACCAGAGTTACCAAAACAGCTTCTAGACGTGCTGTAGCAGAAGTCCAAGGGCTAGTTGACATTTCATGGGTATAGCTCACTCTGAATGCACTCCCAGAATAAGCCATCTAGTGGCACTGTGGGCACCATCTTCTGTTGAGGTCTTGTTTCCAAAATTTCGTTTCCCATTGGCAGTGAGTGTGATTTGTTTATTTTGCCTCTTGGGAATCTCTGTTTTTAATTTCCTTTCAACATACAATGCCTTTGTCCTTCAAACTCAAGATCTTCCTTCAAAATTTATAAAAGTAAGGGAGATTTCTTCCTCTGCTTTTTGTGCTTTGGTTCTCCATAAGCAAAAGAAAATGTGTTGACCTTGGGTTTCTCTCCCTCCTGCTGCCAGCCTCTGGCATTGCTTTTATTCCTGGGACTGTATTTTGATTTTAACAGTCCAGAAAGACTCTTTTGTGATCCAGGGAGACTTCCACCTGAAACATTCACTGGCTTAAAGCCTCCCTCCTTTGCCCTAGCTGAGCTGTAAGTAGTCCATCAGCCAAGCAGGCAAACCTGCAGGTCGTAGAAAAACTTGTGGAACGGTTGCTTATTAGAAACATGCTTTAAATCAATGATTCCAAAGAACTGAGCATTTTAATTATTTAACAACTTTAACCTATGAATTATATAGCAAGGTGTAAGCAAGTATCTGTGGCAGTCCTAGATATTCTGACAAGCAACTGCTGGTAGGTGCCCTCAACGTTTCCTGCTCTTTTTGGGTACCCCATCCTGGAGTTACAGCAATGGCCACCCAGTTCACTCAAGGGAAGGTGCTTTTAGGCTTGGAAGAAGTTTATTGTGCTGCAGGTCAGGCTGATGCTCCCTCTGAGGCTTCTCTTTGAAGGATGATTTTGCAGATTGCATTAACCATGAAGGGAAAGCCTAAAGAAAATACAAAGTATTTCTTTATCTTCCTAGTGACCTACTGAAATGGTTTTGTTTTCTTTGGTTGCTTTACAGTTACAGAATAAAACTGCATTCCCAGTCTGAAATATAACTATTGCTTTTGCCTGAAGCCTTCAAGTGCTGTCATATTATTTTATTTTTAATTTGTGTACTTTAAACATGGAAACAGGCTGATTTCAATAATGTTTTTGTCAATTTTTAAGCAGCTTAATGTCCTAGTCCTTGACAACTTCTTGTTTGTGTCTGAACGTCTCACCCATGTAATTCTGTGTTATTTTCTTGTCTATCCACCTCTGTGGTGTCTGTTTTGAGTAATTCATTATTATTTCTTATGTACGTGATTATTTGTAAGTAAAATTGCAAAATTACAACCTCTTACTGTCTTTCTGGTCTGTGTTGTTATTGTGTGCTGAGATCTCACAATTTGATTAAATACTCACTTCCTAACGAAGTAAAACAGCATATTGTGAATGATTTATAGTTTCCAAAAACCTCATTTGTACCAAACAATGCTCTACTGATTAAGTCAATTAAAAACATAGTAGAAGTATTCTTTCTTCATTACAAATTAAGAAAAAAACCCAACTAAATCCTAATGATATTGAAAGAACATTTGAATGTTCCATAACTATTATGTAGATTAGATTTCCCTTTAAATTCCAAAGGTGAGACTTCTTAATGTGATGTGTTTCACTAGAAGTGATGGACTATTCTCTGGTGATATTGTAGTTCCTATCCCATTCAATCACATCCAGGCGTTGGACTGCATTTAGCTGTCTGCTCTTGCGTCTGTCCCTGCCCCACACATGACACTGGCTGAGTTGCAGCTGGATGCACGTGTTGGTTCCTTCCTAAGTGAATTAATGAAGTATCTTCAGTCACTTCCCTGTATGTTGTTGCTTTTCAAGTGTGGCGTGACAGCAGTACTGGCAGCCTAGGGGCTTGGCTAGATTAAAGCATGGCATGTATTCTGAAAGATGGTGAACAGATATAACACATTGAAAATGCATCTTGAAGGTACCTCTATCTGTAGCTGCTTACATATGGCAGATTGGGAAGATTCTTTTTCTGATTAAAAACAAAATCTTTGTGTTCAGGCTGAATTTACATTTGGTGTGTAGGGTATTATTAATAGTAAAACTTCTTTTCTGGCGCAGGGACACAGACTACTGAATGAAATCCTCCTTTTTTTAGATTGCTCAGTTCAGCACATGAATGCTGGTCATAAATCAGAACCTAGACGTCTAAGTCCTGAAAACACTTTGTTATAATACTGTAGCAACAAATTTTATTGAGTGCTTGTACCACCAGATGTATTACTTCCATGAATTATGGATTTTCATTTATAAGGTTTTATTGTCTGGAAATGATTGTGACATTTCAAACTGTGTGGCAATGGATCGTCCCAATTTGGGATAACTAAATCCTGGGGGGTATTTTAGTGTCCTCTTTATTGTATGGATTAATCTCTAGCTGGTGTTTTTTGATGCTTATAAAAACATGTAGCATATAGCTGTAGTGTTTTAAAATACCTGAAGTTTCAATGCTTTTGATGAAAATTTCCTAATTCATCTTTGGGAGGCTCAGTTTGACCTGAACCTCTGATGTCTTGCTAACATGATTTTATATTTTCCTGTGGAAAAAAATAATCTGTGTTTTACATTAGCTTTTTCTGAATTTGTAAATTTATTGAATATGAAATGGTACTTTCACATAATTCATTCTTATATTAGCTGGAAAACTTATGAATGGTGTGAGTATATTTACATCCAATTTAGATTTACCTGTGTAAGGATCTTTGTATTTGTCTATTTCTATATACGTATATAAAGACTGATATATAAACATGCCCCATCAAGAGTGTTAAAGCCGTCTCATAAGAAAACTGTGAAGTGTTGCACTGGAAGAAGTAAGCTGGAGAAAATTACTTGAGGGAAAGATGGAACTGAATTATATTGGTCACCTCATTTTTGTCAAGTAACCTCAGCATCTTGTAAAACCCTAATCTTGGGAACTGTCTAATTCCCCTGTGAGTGATCTGCTGGCCAATCAGCTAATGCAGTTATGGTTTATGGTTTAATGTTTAGCTCAAATCAATAGAGCCATCTGGGAGCAGTGCATTAGAAAAATTGAAATATTTTATAGTTCAGAGTCTTAGCCATGTGTATTTTCTATATATATCATATTGTATGTATATATATATATATCATATGTATGTATTGTGTCATGCGATATCTACATGTATGTTTTTAAAGATGTAACTTGCAGAGTCTATTCAGTGTTGTGTGTTACGCAGTTTCATTCTTCTGTATGTTTCTTAATTTCTCTGAAGGAAAGAAAAGCAAATAATACCTTTTAGAGACTTTGATAATATAATGCAAAAAACCCTCACCCCAATGAAGTGTTTGAGTATTTTGTATTCTATACTCTGAAGTAGCAGCAAGATAGTAACCATTATTCTCAGAGGTGTGCTTGACCTCACTAATACTCCTGATGCATTTGGGGAAAAAAAATAAACAAAAATTTGCCATGGACAGGTACTGATACTAAATGCAAGTAGCTGTGCTGATGTAAACTGTTTTCAAATTAAAAGAAGAAAACAGCCCAGGAGGACAAGAGATATGCTAAAAAGGATGAAGACAGAGAAAGCACAGGAAACACTCCTGAAATGACAACAGTTTTCTTTGTAGTAAAGTTGTATATGTGACTAAGTTGAAAAGAATTCAACCATTCCTGTATAGTTTGCAAAAATGTTTGCTTGTATTATTAAGAGATTTATTTTCTAAGAACTTGAGATTTTCACAGATAAGAGATATAAAACAGCGCCCCCCCAATATTAATTAACTAGTACCATTTAAAATGAGCGAGTGTTTTTTTTTAACAGTAAATGTGAACTTGTAACTTTCTTTTTTAATAATTTTTGATGGGGGCAGGAAAGAGCAAATGTTATTGGAGACTGATGTGTCACAGACTGATACTGTCCTCCCTTGTCACCCTTCTTTGGTGAATGGGCAGTGTGACAGACAAAGAATATTTTATCTGTCAAGGGTGTGTTTAGCCGATGCATATAATAAGTCATTTCTTGCTGTCCCATTATATCCTAAAGGCATCTAGTTTCTAAATTCTGTCATTTTGCGGCCTGACTCTGCCATTCAATCCTGAATGGGTTATACAGGAGAGAATTTATCATTGTTAAGTGGTATTTTCTCTTGGGATTGGTCTAGAAGGTGTCTTTCCTCTCACTGACTGTATCATTATAATGTATTTCAGTAGTTCTTTGTGTATCTAGAGTCAAATATGCATTAGTGTTATTCTTTATTCCCTGTAGAGTTCTTACATTAACACATTAATGATGTGGCAACATTGGTAATTTTTAAAATGGAAAATTTCTGATTTTGGTATGGAAGGCAGGAATATTCATATGATTTATATTAAGATACAAAGTTTAGATTCTCTGAATCTAATCTTTGCAGGCTTTTCTCTTTCATCATTGACTAGTTAGGAATTTAAACTCATAATCTGTAAGTCACGTACATTAAGAAGATGGTAATGAATGGGAGTACAGGGTGCACTGAAAATTTAGTGATTGAACTGGTATCCATAAAAAATGACAAGTGGAGACACTGGGGGATCTCTAGTTGTTCTGTTATTCTTTTATTTAATTCTTGTCCATGCTTCTGACTATTGTCAGTGTTGCTGACATTTACAGATGGGTGCATGCATCTTTCTTGGTTTTACTTCATTAAAAAAAAAATAAAATTCTGTCTTTGGCTTATGCCATGTACTACTTCTCCCTGAAATAAATACAAACTGCTCAAAGTCATTACTGTCATTGGTACTGAAAATCATGTATATAATGTTACTCTGTAAAGTGTTGCTTATGTTAACACCTGGGGTTTTTGTTTTTTTTTTTTCTTGGTGCAGGTAGAAGAAGGCTGGTGGGAAGGTATACTCAATGGAAAGACTGGCATGTTTCCTTCCAACTTCATAAAAGAATTGTCTGATTCAGATGATGTTGGAATCGCACAGGAAGAGCAAGTAAAGCCAAGTAAGGAAAAACATATCGATGTTCTATATGTATGTCTGTGTCTTTACCCACTAACACGTTGGTAGGGTAGCACATTCGTATCTCTTGTTTGGCAGTGGTTTTGAATGCCATGTTCTTAATTTGGACTGTGAAAGGGTCAGATGATGACAATAAGTGTACATAATGCCACCTGAGTATTATTACTGGCATTGCTCCCTGAGCTGTGTTAAGACTTGATGAGCTGCAGCAGGCTGAGAACAATGAAGTCAATGATGATTATTTGACTTGTATTTCAAAATTAATTACTACTTTTTTGTGTCTTTAGATGTGGAAACTGAGCAAAGTAACCAAACATCTACAAAGTGGCTGTGCTTATTTAAATGAGGGATTAAAGTGCCATTCCTTCTCTAGTGACTCCAGTAGATTTAAGAATTCATAATTATTGGTGTGGGACATGCGGCACTTTTTCCCTCCAGGTGCTGAGCATGTTACTATCACCTCCGTCACCCACTGCCCCAGCAGCCAAGGGGGAAAAGGCCAGGATTGGGACATGGACTTTGTTCTCTCACTTACAGTGGACCAATACTGCTGCAGGTGAAAAGCATGTTTGGTAACTAAGTTTGCAATAGTATAAGCATGGTAGTGGGTTGTCCTATTTAACATCTTTGTCGGAGACATGGACAGTGGGATAGAATGCACCCTCAGCAAGTTTGCCAATGACACCAAACTTGGTG
>VZRU01018379.1:513622-621397 GCA_013398155.1 Pedionomus torquatus | reverse complement strand
CCTTCCAACTCTAACTATTCTATGATTCTATAATTCTATTTATAACTTCCCTTGGAGAATAACCTAAATGTTGTTATATGAAATGGACACTTGTTGGTCTTCATGTTTTTTTGTTCTTCGGATATTCTTGTTATTTCCTAATTCGGTGATCAATTCTGAATCTTTAGTGAAAAGGAAAAAAGTAAATTGTATTTACATATTCAGGCTAATTCCACAACACCTGCCAAGGTATTTTCTGTTTTCAGAGCTGCAGATATTCATTGCTGTGTAGTGGTCTTCTGAGATCTCTGAACAAGCAAAAGTGAAAGGATTTGCAAGATCTTTGTAAGCTTATTTCAGCTGAAATTTACCAAAACCTTTATGGTTCACTCTGTCAATAAGAAGTAGAAAGTTATAATACTTCCTTTTTTTGTTTCCCTCTCACTTTTCTATTTAAGGCCAATTTATCATATTTATTTCATTCCATGGAAATGAGATCCAGACAAAACTGAACTTTGCAATGATGAAAATTTTTCATATTGCTTTTGTAATGTGGTACCTCTATGTGTGTAGTGGCACTGGTGATCTAGTCTTATGGTCAGTGCTGCTAAAGATATTTCCAGGTAGCACTCCTTCTGAATGGAATTAAAATATTTTAAGGAAATTAAACATTTTAGTGTGATGGAAAAGGGAAGACAGACATTAAGAGAAGTTGCCAATTTCAGTGAGATTGCAAACTGCTTTCTGTAACCTGTATATGCTACCATGAATTTTGTTCATTAAAAACACAGCGTGTCTTGGAGGACCTAACTGTGTAGATGTAGGTTCAGCCCTGGGTTCTGTAATGTTTAGTACTCTATAAATATACAAGGTAAGTGATACTGTTCAGGGTGGAATTCCCTGATTTTATCTGTATGAATGAATGAATGTTCCTTCCCTGGCTAGTTTGGTAATATTTACTTTAAAAGGAACATCCTAAAAATGTCTTTTATCAAAAGTATATGCTGTGGTATGTAAAAGCAGCCACAAAGCATTCACATGTTTCTTTGATGTCCATAATGGCACATGCTTAGTTCAAGCTCAGTTTTGTGTCTAGTTTCTAACTGTCAGTGGAAACTAAAAGCTGTGGTACTTGTATTGAGAAGATATCAGTAACAGAGATACCATTATTGTATCTTCAACTAAATTGAAGATAACTATAGCTGAGATGGGTTTTCTTCTCTCTTGCATGTAATTTCAGTCTTTGGAAGTGCTTTGTGGCTAGCTGAGATGATGTGTTATTAGGAGCTATTTTCTAAATAGCAAAATACTTACAAAGCAGAATAACACTTCAAACTTCTTCAGAGAGAGAGACAGGAACTCAATGAATGTTGAGATTCTTATGGGGGGTTTAATACTTCTTTATTTATTTTTCTTAAAGTAAAACTATCAATTTAAGGACTGCATTTCCTAGTAGAGTTATGGGAAATATGCATCAACTTAGTTCTTTCTGTATGGTTTATGTAACTGTTACAAGTGTTGCTCTCTGACACTGACTATCTGGATTTGAAAATCTCTGCATAATGAGATTGCAAGATTTCAGCAAGTTTTTACAACTGACTAGGAATGATAATCTCATTCCAACTACCTATGCTTAGTCTTAAAACAGTAAGATAAAAACTGAACAAGTAAAACCTGGGGGATTGGGCACTAGAGCTAGCATTAGTGTTGAAACGCTCTGGACAACATCTCAACAGGATATACATTCATGTCTCTAGATCAGCTCCTTACTCTATGGATGACAAGACATGACAGCACTTCAACTCTTCAACAAAAACTCCTTTTTGTTTCACTGGAAACATTTTTGAATATGTCTGTATCACAGGACTTTGCAAGACAGAAACCTTGAATATGAATTCTAGATAAGTTGGCAGTCAGGTGCAAGAGGCTGTACTTGTGCATTATATCAGAACCTTAGGCAGTCTCTGAGGTTCTACACAGCTTCTAGAGGGGGCCTAGAAAGACTTGGGGTATGGCGCTGTAATCAGCAGCAACCTTCAATGCTTCAACCCATTATACAATGGGTAAGGTAATACTTGGCAGAATTGCAGCAAGACATGGGGAGGTAACATGGCGAGGTAACATGGCATCTTTGAAGAAGGGGCACTGTGCAAACACAAGAGTATTTTTTAGTTAATAGTTAAATTTAATTCTTTGGTTAAGCATAGTTAAACTTGATCTTTGAATCACATTTTACTGACCCTCTGTAAAGAGAGCATTTTTGGAAGAGCAAATGCAATTTTTGGTGAGCTCAAAGTGGAAGAAATACAGAAAAGAAGAATTATATAACTTGGCTTTTTTAGGAATAAGGTTAATAAAAATGCTTACTTCTCTGCCCTTCTGTTATGACTTCACAGGCCCAGTGGGGAGAAAGGTTTTATCTGATTTATTGGTTCTTTAGTTTTCGTGTAAATTTTATGGCAGAGCAAAGCAAATGACCAGAAGGAATTACCTTGGTTTCTTTTTACACTCTGCCATAGAATAACCTCAGAAGTTTCTTCTAAACAAAAAGCCCCTTTTTGGAAAAGGCCTGGGGTTAGTTTTGGAAGTGTCTAAGTATTTCTAAGTATTTCTGAATACTTGCATATGCTTCCCCTCAGATGGTGGGTGCTCAGCATATTGGAAAGTGAGACTATTAGAAGATCAAAAGATTGTGGGTTTAGGGGTTTGTTTGTTTGATTTTAAAGTATTTGTCCCAGCTGTAAGGTGACTACCAAATGTTTTGTCTTCAAAGGCACATTTCAGAATGGGTATGGCCAGGATTGGGTACCCTTAGAGTAAAGGGTTCCTTGTTCTTTAAAGCATCCTCTTATATTAAATTCTTTGACCAACTGTTACAGCATAACAGGAAGTATGGATTATAATTTAATTATTATATTAAATGAGTATATGAATTATAAGATTATTTTCTAGATTTCTCAGATGTCTAGTATTAATTTTAAGAATATTTTCAATACCACATCTTGTTATTACACCCTGTCAGGAAGCAAAAAGTTGTCATGTCAAATAAATTGTATCTGAGAGAATCACAACTTAATATCAAGGAGATTATTTCAAAAGCATTTAGCATGTTTATGGCAATGTCATGACAATATCTAAAGGTGACCTTTTATATCTTGCTTTCTCTTGCATGTTTCTGTTCAGGAATTGGCAACATGGTGTGTATCAAATATTTTTAAAACTTGTTAGTGATGGCCACTGTGAAGTCATGGCTGCTGGAGGTAAAACTGACGATAGACTCATCAGCTGATAGTTCAGACAGGCAACCTCCTGTATTTTGAGTTCTTAAAATTTTTATGTCCATTACTGTCTCCCTGGCTCTTCTCAATATCACGAGGCTTAACACACCTTTCTCTTAGCAATTTCTTATTTGTTGTTTGATATTTGTTGTTTGACTGTTTTAATAACATTCTTTAAATGGTATTTTGTAAAAACAAGGTGGAAAGATGGATTTGTGGGGGGATTGTTTCCTCATTATGTAAAAATAAGGAAAGGAAAAGCATTTGTTATTACTTAAACTGCAAGAGCAAAACAGTGAAACAGCTTTTTACATTATATGAATGCATATAGCCTTTTATTTTCTGAAAGTCCAACAGAATGATATGCAGGGGGGAAAAATACATTTTTAGGTGTATAAAAATACATTTTTAATAAAAATATAAAAAAGCCCAAGAAATTAATGGTTTTGATAGTAAAAATGTTATCTTAAAGATCTAAGATGGGAAGTGGGATTTGTTTCGGGTTTTTTGTTGTTTTGTTGCTTTCTTTTTTAATTTTAGTATTTTGTGTTTGTTAATGTGTGCCAACTCAAAACACCTGATTGAGCTCTTGTCTGAAAAACTAATTTATTTGGGTATTAGTGTCTTATACCTTCAACTAAGCATTGTTTAAGACCAATTTCCAATCCATTTTGAATAAGTCATCTTGGAAAGATGCAGTATTTCTCGGGATCCTGGTGTATTAAAGAAATGTGAGTATTTCAGTGTCCTGTTTGGATGTCAGCTGTGCTTGTTCAGGTGCACTACATCTGCATCAGGAGTGTTGAGCCACTGTGAGTACATCATTGCAGTAATAATTTTTTTCAGGCTTCCCCTGTGCTCCATGAGGAGGTTGAGTAAGACAGACAGATAATTTCATTTGCAAGTCTCACAAATTAATGGACAACAGACGAAACCTAAGAAAAAATGCATTCTGTTGGACATTGTAAGAACAGCTTTAGCAAAATCATGAGATTCTTTTATCTGACATACATGCAGTAAGAACATTTTAACTTCATGTACAATCAGATACTTTTGTTAATATTCTCGTTGTTTTGCCAATGAGGCTTTAAAAATGTTAGTGACTGAAAATACAGATTAAACCCTCTTCCTTTCCCTTCTTTTTACCATCATTCGATCTCTTCACCCCCACCCTGCCCCTTCTCTTGTTTTCTCCTCTTTCCTTCTCTTGCCTGCTGTCAGGAAAATCTGCCTTTGAAGGGACAATTCTGTACAGAGTGGCACCGGCAAAGATTGACAGCTACAGACGCTATAACAGTGAGTGTGTTTCAAAATCAACAAGCAATAGCTTTAGTCCTCAGTACTTGTTTGATTTATCTACACTTGTAAAATGTGCCACTGCTACTCACTTATGGCTATTCTACATGCGTATATCTGTCTGTAAGCTAAAGTCAGTTTGCTGCTGATGAACTGCCTAGCCTTAACGCAATGAGAATGCACTTGTTTCTTCTGTGCATGTGTATGTTATATGTTCATATAGTGTATGCGTGTAAGGCCACAATAAATTGTGAATTATATTGGATGCTTGGGTCTCAGCTCTGATTTGAAATTAAGACCATTTAGTCCCATAATTTTTACCCCCTGAAACACGAAGACTGTTGATAATAACCACAAATCTTTGAATTAAAAGTCCTTCTGCTTGAAAAATAAAGTTCCCGTTGTGATTGCTGAATTCATAATATATGCTTTGCTTTTCTTAAAGAACATTGTGGGGTTTAGTTGGTTTTGGGTTTTGTTTTGGTTTGGTTTGTTTTTTCTTCCCTAAAATGTAATGCATGCTCTTCATTTGGCTTTCTGACTGACAGCTATTACTCACAGCATTTTGGTTGATACATTTTATCTGCCAAGGAAGGTAAAAGATATAAGGCTACTTTCATTTCATGTTCAGATTTTTGCCTTCTGTGTTTCGGGAGCAGGGAACATGCTGCTTTGCCATAGGCTTTTACTACTCTGTTAATACAGAAGAATAGAGGATGGTAACATCAGATGCAAGACAGAGGAAGCAAGGAAGACAGAAATCTGTTCTTCCACCCGCTTCCTTGTCGAGAATCTAGCAGAAAGAGATGCTACTGAGTCACATTCAGTGTGACTAAGTGCAAAGTGTTCAGTCCTGTCCTCCAGTGAACAGTATGTTGTGCTAACTTTGGCATCTACTTTTGTCCCAGACAGCTTTCTCTTCAGAAGATCCAAGCTGCGCTGCCCTTCTTCCTTTCCGGGTTGGGGGTGTTTGTTCTCCTACTTCTGAGGACTTCAGTCTTATGCATATTCACAGAAAAGGATGAAGCAGTTGAAGTGGTAGTCTTCTATTCTAATAACTTGCGTTTACACCTTCTTTTTTAAACAAAAATTTTTGTGGATGTGTGTAGATCTGAGCATTTCCTCATGGAGAATTATCTTCGTGTCTACCAGAATTCATCTCTTTTTCTACAACTCTTCTCAAGCTTCCAACCAAGCCCTTGCTTTAACTGGAGCAGACCACGTGGTTGGTGGTCTTCACTTTTTTCTGCAGCTTCTTACCATATGGTCTTCATGAGTGCTTATGCATCACTCAAATTGCATGCTTCTTGGAGAGTTCTCAGACCCATCATGTCCTTGAATCGACCAATCTGATGAGCACAGTAAGGATTCACAAAGTAAAAATCCAGTATGCTTGATTTCTGACTTATAGCTTCAAATCAGATGACAGGCCTGCCTTTGGAGCCTTTAATTTCACAACATTAATCTTTCTGGTCAGTTTTGTCCTAATGTTACATTTCAGAATTTTCCAGAAACCTGCTTTCCATGCCCAGCCATTAAGTGCCAAATAGCTCTTCCTCTCTTCTCAGGTCATTTAGAATGAACCTAAGTGAAGTCAGGAAGAATTCAGTCACCTTTCTAGTTGTGCTAGAGTCCTGCATTCAGTTCTCCTTGTTAATAATACTGGCTCATAGTCATGCCACGCCACACCATGCCACAGAAAATCAGTTTCGTCAGACTGATTTCACAGGGTGCAGGATTGGATAGGTAACAGTAGGTATGCTTGATAACAAGCTGCGAGAAAGCAGCTTAACCCACAGTGGATTGTCTCATGTTGTTCTGGGCAAACACCCATCTAAACGTTGATTTAAAGCTGACCAAAGATGTCTTGTTTAGTACGACCTCCCTTGGCATTTGGTTGAGACTTGCATGTTTTTTTCATGCAGAGGTATTTTGCTTTCTCTGTAAAATTGCTTCTTAGGAGGTCAGATGTCCAGCTATATTTGTGCCTTGTTTGTTGCTTAGTGGGTTGGAATTGGGGCTGAAACGACCAGTATACAAAATCAAGTCATCTAGGAAAGTTTTAAACAAAATGAGGCTTGGCATTGTTGATACTATCAGAGTTGCTATCTCCTAAAATAACACACAAAAAGGAGGGGTCACTATTCTTCCTGCTACATCTCTTGGCACCTCACTTGCTGCATCCTCATGTTCTTCCACTGAAGGTGTGGCCAGCTCCTTCCATTTCATATCTCATCTGTAGTCCTTAGTTTTAGACAAATACCCATGTCTCTGAATACTTATGTCTCCAGTGAAAATCATTTGGAGGTGCTCCACAGAATTGTTTTTGTTTAGCGATGTCTGTTTAAAGTTGTTTTAAACACACAGCTGCTCTGATTTTCAGCTTTCTGATTTCTCCATGAGTTAAGCTCGAGTCAGTTCATAGCTTTAGATTAGTTATGCCCTCAGGGTGCTTGGATTCACCTGTATCACACTGCATGAAGCCTTGCTCAAGTTTTGAAGCAAGCGTAGAGCTTTTACTTTACAAGCATATGCTTAGTGCTAAAATACTTTTATTTTGAAAGCCTTTTTGCAACTGCTTTGCTGCAGAGAAATTTTCTTACTTAACCAAGACCTATAACAGCTGGATGCTGTTGAATTAGAGAGTAGCTGCTTCTAGAGACACCTTTCACTGAATGTGCAAGATTGTCTCCTGCATAAGGACTCATCTGTGCCTTCATATGCTTATGTGGCTTTTTTGGTCATTAGGTATGCCAGGCTCCACTCTAGCAATAATTCCAGCTCCTTTGGCATTCTGCTCATTATCCTGCTGTCAGAAAAGTTTTGCTACCGTGTGTGCTGAGTGAAGAGGGACAAACAGCAACAAAAAATTACTTACTTGTTTTGTTGATCACAGCCCTCCTTTCCCTCATCCTGCAACTTTTCTGCACCTCCACAAAAACGTTTCTTGGATTTTTATATTTTTATTTTTACTGGTTTAATTTCTCTTTCTTCCTTCGCTTTCTTTTTCTTCGAAGATTCTATAACTGAGGAACAGGGCACATAGAATGCTTGATTTGACAAATATTTGCCTCTCTTTCCTTATACGTGGATCCACAATGCTGTCAGTAATAGATATTAGATATAATGGAAGAAGATGAGACAGGATCGTTGAAACAGAAATCTTCGTGAGTAACCTTAATTGTGTTTTCTATTGCTCCAATGCTTCTTTTTTTTCTTTTTTTTTCTTTTTTTTTTTTTTTTTTTTAATTTTTCCTCTCCATTTAATCATTGAGGAAGTATGCCTGAGCAGAGTTTTCAGAGAAATCAATATGGCTGATGTATTTGTGACATATTAACCCCATTTAAGACTGTCTGAATGTGAGCAAGGGTCAATGAGAAACCCAAATGTGGATTTTACCAGTTCTGAAGAGGGCAGTTACAGTTTTATATTTCACCTCAACCTCTATAACTTGCTTATAAAGAAGAATACACATTAAATACACATCTGCTACAATGAAAAATAACATCTGAGAAAGAACAATGCTAAAATTGGGTGATGGAAATTTTTTTGATTAAAAATAAACATCCTTTTTTTTTTTTTCTGGAGGAGAAACGTACAGATGGTGAGGGATTGGGGATGGTGGGTGGAAGAATTATGGTGACTGGGGTGAAACATGTTAAATCCTTCTGTTGATTCAGACTCCCACTACCAAGTGGTTTTCCATGTGTCTCACAAAAGATCATTTCCTTCATGAGTGATAGTTAAAGAATCCTTTTGGGTGTGGTTGCTTACCTGTCCTTTCATGTGTAGTAACAAATTTCTGTGCTTGGTGAGAACAAGAATGGTGAAAAAATAGTTCTAAACTGAAAATGATGATGGTACAGTCATCAGAATGAATGATTGTTTCTATTTGCTCTTATAGTACTCAGGGAAAAGGCTGGGGATGAGGTGAAGCCACCAGCTTCTGTATTGATGCAGATGATGTTCATGCTGCACAAGATGCTTGCGCTACGTTGCCCTTAATGCATGCTGCTTCGTGGTGCTGGACACTGTTCCCCTTTTCCCTGCATGATTTCTTGTGCAAATCTTGGGGCTGTTTCTTATGTGGCAAGAACCGTTGTGCTTAAGGAAAACAAACATGCTGAAAGGAAATGACAAAATGTTTAGATTACACGGTTGCGTTTCTTCAAGGAATATAACTGAGAATAACAAATACTGACTGATACTGAGATTGTCTGCCTCAGCCACTAGTACACCTGTAACCACTCTTGGTAAAGAAGCATAAATTTGTTTTCTGAAGGTGTGAATTTATTAACCTTTAAACTATGAAGGATCAACATGGCTTTGTTCTACAGTAATATTTAAAATCAAACCTCCTGTTCTGGTTTTCAGTTTTTTAATGATGCTATGAAATCTTATTGGGGATGGCTTCAACACAAGACAGCTCAAGATAAATATTTCACAGGCTGTGGGTATTTGTTCTGTCTTTGCCAGTATGTGAGGAAAAAGAAGAAGAACAGTTCCTGTCTCGTCTACTGCAATTGCCATGTATAACTTCACCTTCTTTGTCATTCAGATCAGTCACTCGGGCGTTCCACACTGTCATTCTCTAAATAGAAGGAAAGGACGTATTTCCCCTCACTTTCCTTCCCTTCTGTAAAAGGCAAAAATATGAGCTCCATTTACACAGTTCTTTGTTCTATTAAACACAGTTGACAGCATTTCTCTCTGGCTGCCAGACCAAATTGGGAGATCCTTTGCATTGTCTCAGGTGTGTGCCTCTGAACAGTTGACCTTTACATTGCTGAACAGACCTAGCATCATTGGCTTACACAGTGTCAAAGTGGTCTGGTTTTTGCCCTGTGCCATAAATTGTCTGCAGAGAGAACAATCCAGAATAAAGAACAAAAATTAATTTACTAAATAACAGCTCAAAATGGAAAGCTCTGTAAAGCTTTCGTTTTTTCCTGCCATTTTAAGCTATTTAGAAACAATTTGTTTCCTGCTTTGAATGGAGTTAATTTTATCACAACTGTTTATTTTTGTTTTAACAGCTTGAGTTTACACAGCCCTTTATCATCCCTAAATATCTTTCTGATTTAGAATCTTGGTTTGATGCCAGCACAGTTCTGGGGCCATTGGTGAATTAAGTCTGATGCTGTGGTCTCTTTTTAATCCCTATTTGAGCTAATCTGTTTTGGTACATTTCAGAATGTTGGTCTCAAAAGACCTGTAACTGGCATAGCGGGAGTGTGGTGTGTTTGAAATGTCTCAAGAAAACTAATCTCTCTTATATACCCATATAGGAAAAAGTGTGTGTGAAGTGTGAAATTCTTCCAGACAGTGTTGTGAGAATTTAATCTTCATGAATACTAAATTATCTTGCTTTTGTAAGGAGCTTGAAGCAACAGAGAATCTTAGAGCTCTGAGTGTTTTTAAATAGCCTCATGTTGGTAGTCCCGTATCTTGTACCAGCCAAAAGTTAGGAACGGTTGGCTTCTAGTAATTTTAACATCTTACTGATGATTTTGCCATTCTTCAGACTTTGAGGAGCTTACTATAAAAATGCACCCAACAACTGGATTTGAGCTCTGCCTTGTGGAGCAGATGATTCAGCAACAATAAAGCCAAGTAAAAGAATAATGTCTTTGCTTATAGAGCCAGAAATAGAAAGTTACACACCCAAAAGACTTACCTCCTTCCTGAGAAATGTTAAAGGTCTGAAAAACTTTCCTACTCTGAGGACTGGTATGATAGAAGGCAACATTGTTGAACACCTTGTTGGTGTTATGTACTTAACCTGTCAGCTTTCCAAATGCTGACAAGATTCTCTACAAGTTACTGTTAAAAATTTAAAATAAAAAAAATATGTAAAAAATCGTGAGAGGCCTGACTACTGTAGCTTTTCTTCTCTTCTGGCTGTATTTTAAGTATTTGATAATGAGGCTTAAAAGAAAAGCAAAAGATGTGCTCAGTGTTTTTGAGGACAGCAGTTTGCTGTGCTGCTGGCCTTACCTTAGTGCGTTAGTTCATAGCTCTTGCCACAGCTGTTTCAGACTGCGTGGGTGTATTGGTCAGCAGCAGCAGCAGACTCTGCCAGCTGAAACGCTCTCCAGTTTTTAATGCCCATTTAGCAACCTGACCTCCCTGCTAACTTGTAGCTCTTCTTGCAGAAAATTTCAAGTTTAAAATTCAAATCTGACAGTCTAGGTCACTCAGGTTTCTGCTTGATTCCCATCTGTATCCGTGAGCCACGGTTGCATTGCAGGGAAACTGTCATCCCCCCCAGTTCTAGTGTTGAAAAGGGCCATGAAAAGCTGGGGGTTGGGGGAAAGGAAGGTGGTTGGAAGAGGGACGTTTTTTCATTTTTAAGAGGAGGGATCATCTCAGCCATTAGCTTATTTATTCTTTGCATAGTCAGGGCTAGGGAGGCCACTGCAGTTGCTTTTTACAGGATTGCTCTGAGACAATTGCTGGCATACATATGCTGATATATATATAAAAAGATAAGGAAATAACCCAATGAAAAAATAAAAGAGGGAATTCATCAGGCAATGGTGGGCATAGTGTTGCAAACTTGCTTACAAGTTTTTTATCTGGAAAAAAAAGAGGTGTATGTCTCATGTACCTTGGGAGGAAGGTAAGAAAGAGTCTCCTTAGCATGTTTTTAAGAGTAAGAACCTGTTAGATTATTTTCTGTGGGACTGTTTCGTACTTAAGTACTGCACTAATTTTTCTTGATGTTACTGCAGATCTTCATTTTATCTAATTCGTTCTCAGTTTCCACTGCATATAGTCCTCATCTTCCGTTACCTTCGCCTTTTGTCCTCGGCCATGAAAAGATAAGAGCAAGAGCAGACTAGTTCTTGGA
Source organism: Pedionomus torquatus (assembly GCA_013398155.1). Classification (NCBI taxonomy): domain Eukaryota; kingdom Metazoa; phylum Chordata; class Aves; order Charadriiformes; family Pedionomidae; genus Pedionomus; species Pedionomus torquatus. The sequence goes on along the minus strand of VZRU01018379.1, from coordinate 609,990 downwards.
GAAGCATCTCTCTTTCCCCTCCCTTCCCCTCCTTCTTTATCTCTATCCAGACAGCAACTCAGTTTGTGTCAGTCAAAAAATAATAAATGATGTCATTTTCCCAGCTGATCACGAAGAATTCTTTTAACTTTGAAGGAGCTTTGTAAGACTGGCCTCTCTATAAGGCCATTCAAATGCAGTTTAGTTTGGACAGGCATCACTTCAGTCCGTTCTGTTTTAATTTAAAAAAACAAGAAACAAAAAACAAAAAAACAAATTGCTGTTATTCCCTATGTTGCTTTTATTATGAATACTGTAAACTGAGACAAAGGTCTGGCAGCATAGAGACTGAAATGACTTTTGGATTATCATGAAGCAGAGATGGGTGATGCTAGGAAAATCTGTTGTATGCCTGAGGTGAGGTTCCTGTCACAAGGTGTGATGTCTCATCATAGAAGAATGGTCATAAAAGATGAAGATGCCATAATGAAAAACAATTGATGATGCAGAAACAAGACTCTAATTCTTATTGAGCCTTTTGGGGTTTCTGATCTTTCTTTCATGCAGGCTTCAAAGGTCTGGAAGTCCATTTGAGACCTTGTTGAGGAATTCCCATAATTACTTCCATATTTCACTTTCATCCACTGGCAAACGTCCAAGTACTCTTCTTTCACAATTAATGATGCAGAAAACCTATTTTAATTATTTATTTTAAAGATAGCTTTTCTGTTCATTACAGGGAGTGGCTAAGAGCAGTCATGGAATCTATCAGTTAAAATTCATTTACTTGTGGTGGGGGTTCTCTGCATTGCTCCTTCCCTCTATCACAGAGTAGTTCAAGGAGATTTTGGCAAGGATGTAGGAAGAAACCTTCGCCAGAGGATAAGTTTCCCATCCCATATTAAGAAGATTATTTGTTCAGCAAAGAGGTGATGATCACTGTGATTTGTTTGAGTTGGGGATGTTTTATACTCAGAAATACAATTTGTGACTCAAGTTAGTCAGTTGGTTATCATTCTCTTTGCATTTAAAAGCAGTAAATAAAGTTGGTTCTAGTCTCTTCTAGCCAGGAACCTCGTGACTGATATTTTGCAAAGCTGGGGAAGGTTCATTTAGCAGAACTTACAGCTTCTTCTGTTACTGCCCAAGTCACAAGATGGTGCAGGAATAAGAGAGGCAGACTTCGCTGTGTTGCCTGAAGAGGTTTATACGTTTGTGGCTTAATTAATTTACCCTTGCATCTCTGAGTGCTTCTGCATTGTGGAATGGCTCTGCTATGGTAACCACTTCCCTCCCACCAGCCACAGCACAGAGCAGGAGCTCCATGAATGCTTGAATTCCCTGATTATTGCTTTCATGAGCTCTGGAAGAGAAGGAGCACATAGAAGTTACTTTACTGATGGCAGGAATACTATCATTCTAACTACCATAATAAACCAGTGGAACCAGATTTGAAGTTTTCCCCTTGGATTTTCTTGGGAAAATAAAATGTGAGAAGATCAAGACCCAGCATATTTAAGAAAAGAATTTAGAATTCTTAAAAATTACAGTCCAGCCCAGTTTATGGAAGAAATAACTTGTTCAGTGTGAACTAAATCAAACACTTGAAGAAACAGAAATGTCACCCAGGAAGCCAGAAGGAAACCTAAGCATTTTACTTAGTGCTTAGTCTTTTGTTTGGTTCTAATTGTTCTCCTTTCATCTTTTGGATACAGAAAAATTCAGAGCACCATATGATGACTTTTCTGCTTAACAGTTTTGCTAAATATTGTGACATGTAGTTCCTGATTTCATCCTCTAGCAGCACTCTGGTGTTGAAACCAGGTGAGCCACTTGTGTCCCTGATCATGAGGTTGTGCCTGCAGGCCTTGGGATTTGAAGTGGTGTCTATGGTTCATCAGAAACTTAAAGGTTCTCTTGAAAAAGATGCTATGTTTTACTGGCTAGTCATGTTCCTAAACCATGAATTACCAGGAAGACAAGAAGTGTCCCCCAGAACAACCCGCTGCTTACCAGCATGGCAGAAAGTTCTTGGATGGAGGCTGCTTTTTATAACCAAAGCCACCACTTGAGTCAGGGAGGCAAAAGCAAAGGATTCAATTCTTAATACTAAAAACATTATTCATAAAGATTTTTCTTGATTTCATAAAAATATTTTTTCTTTAGGTCATTCCTTTATTTCGTTTTGAAGGGTTTCTCTAGTGTAGGCTGGAAATGATATTCAGATTCTCTCAGCTCAGGAACACTACTTCATGTAGTTTCTTTTGCTTATACATGTCAGAGAATTTTAGAAACTGAGGCATTACAAAGAATTTATAAACCTTCCCACAAGGGCTCCACAACTTGCAGCCCTTTTATAGGGATCCAGTAGACCTTGCCTGATCTTCGTGCCATTTCTTTCCTTTTGGCAGAAATACAGATAATTTTTATTGGTAACATTGCTTGCTTACCGAAGGAAAGAGGAGAAGAGATTGGCGTATAATGTCCACTTGATTTTCGGTGTCTAGATTTTAAAGAAGATTTTTTTTTTTTCTATACTGGCAGCCTCTTATGATGAAAATCCATTGCAATCATTTTGTGGACCTTGATATAAAAATAACTTATAAGAAGAAGAAGAAGATAAGCTTGACATTTTATTTCTTTGACTTCTAAGATCTACATCTGTAGCACCATGAATGTTCTGAGGGAAATGTAAGCATTTGAGTTTGTTATCATTACATAGAATTAGTGCTGGAGTAGTAGCAATTGCTGTGGTTTTCTTGGAAACATAGTTAAGTCAATCTGTAATGTAGGATGGAAGATTTAAATGATCCAGGGTACAGTTGCAGTTTCAGAGGAAAGTTCAGTTGGTGACTTTTGCTGCCAGTGACTGTTTGGCCTGATTCTGTACTGTTCTGCAAAGTGGCTGAAGCATCACCATATTGCATCTGTGGCCTCTGCTATTCCAGCAGCCGATATTTTCAGATAAGCACAGATAAATTTTCCTTTTCACTGACAGAAGTAATGCAAATCAGAGTGTTTATTATATTCCTAGAGGATAGTGTGCATGGGTGCTTTTCTTATGAGGCTGTCTATGCTGCAGAGAGATTTAATTTTCAGCAGGGAATGTATTATGCAGCTTATTTGATTGCAAATTTGTTTAAACAGCTTTCAGCTTTAAATTTCCCAGTTAGGTAATGTAGCGTTAGATACTAATTGCAAAATTGACTTGATATGAGTCAGACAGATTTAAGGTACAGCACGCCTGGTCTTACCGCTTGTTAGCTTTAAGTGGCTTTACACAATAGCTACCCTACAACTGAATTTAACTCTTTCATTTATTGAGGTGTCTTCCAAATAATTTTTGTCTGAGGAAGAAGGATTTTCTTGGTTCTCCAGGAATTGCTGTCTTCATTCATGGTTTGGATCTGGAGTATGCATGTTTTGTGGATTGGTGTAAGTTCTAACTCTTACACCAATGTGATGAAATAAAGTGATTTTTAAAACTCAAAAATGACCGCATGGCACAGAGAGCATCTTCTCTACCTGTTTCTTATGGTTTCATTTTCCTTTAGAGGATGGGAGGGGTCATTTTCCAGTCACAATCTGTTTTGAAAATAGTGAGCTGCGCACTTAAGATTTCATCTTTCATCCCTTCATTTCACAGGCCTAAAAGATGCTACAGGCTCTGAGAGTGATGGTGGTGACTCTTGCAGCACAAAATCGGAAGGAGCCAATGGAGGCACGACAATCCAACCCAAAAAGGTCAAGGGTGTAGGCTTTGGAGATATCTTCAAAGACAAACCTATAAAGCTACGACCAAGGTCAATAGAAGTTGAAAATGACTTTCTCCCAGTAGATAAGGTACGTGTTACTTCTTAATTCTCTCTTGGTGGTGATTTAAAGAAGTGTTCATCCTAAAGTTCTAAATTCTGTCACTGGCCAAAACTTGAAGCTTTATGGTCATTATTTCCTAATATTCTGTAGACCAGATTCTGCTTTTTTTCTCTTTTTTCCTGCCTGCAAGAACTGGTACTTTACTTAAAGGCTTACTCCTCTGTTTGTACATCCATCTTGTATAATAGGCCTTTTTTTTTCTTAAGAAAATATTGCTTTAGAGAATAAGATAGGAGAGGCTTTTCAGGTTTTCAGTTACTCACATTACATTAAAAAGAAATTGCTAAGAGGGAAAAACTATCATTGTGCCATCACTTTGCTTAAAAAAAGGAAGCTTTGGCAAATACATAAATACCTCAATGTAGGACTGGATTTGTTAAAAGATGCTTTCAAAGATTACCTAGCTTTGTTTAAAGGAATTAGTCAAAGAGAAGGCGTATTTTTTATGGGATTGTTCTATGTGACATAAAAAGAAAGTCCTGAGATTAAAACTTGGGGAAAAATTTTACTTTCTGACAAATTGAAACAGCCCATCTTTTTAGAGAGCACTCTTTGTTCCAAAACCTCCAAAACCGTCACTACGTAAGTTAGAAATAAAAAGATATTAGAAAGCAAAATGAGCTGTTTCTAATAAAGTAGAGGAAGCAAACTTTAGAAAAGAAAAAAGAAAAGGGTTGATTACTCTAAGGTATGTACTTTAGGGAAACAAAGAAAGAAATCCTTTTTTTCCTAATGAAGTAACAGCCGAAGAAAAACCTGTTAAATCTCTCCTTTAAGTGAACAGTTAGATTTGCATAGGGTTACTGATAAACTGAGAAGTGTTAGGAGGTTTCCACAGCATGGAGTTCTGCTATGGGCATAGTTACAGGATGCATTGAGTTGTGCTTGTCCAGTTGTCTGTAGAACCAGGCACTTCAAGAATTACATCTTTGTGGCTCACAAAGCTTTTGTTTCTTGACCGAGATCATTTCAGTGACCTGATTGACAGCACAGCACCTATCCCCATATCCGCCCTGAGTTACAGTGGTACAGTAGAGGCAGGGGAGATACTGCAGAGGCATGATGGAAACTTCTTATGCTAGTTATGCTGAGGGTCAATTGGTACTAGATTGGCAATTTTATAGTAGAGTGCAATTTGGATTCTGTATAAGGAAGTTGGTGAAGAGCTGGGATAATCTAAGTAAAGGAAAAAGCTAGATTGTATTACCCCTTGGCCATTGCTGACTCCTTCAAAGCCTGCATGGTACCCTGCTTGCCTTCTCTTTCTGGGTGGGCTTATTAACTTGGATGCCAGGCTTTGTTAGCTTGCAAGACCAGGAGCAGCTGAGCTGTGTTCCAATGGCACCTCATCAAAGCAGCCTCCCAGGGATACTAAATAGGGCCAGGCCAGGCCTGGTAGCGTTCACCAAGCACTAGCTAATGAACCTTCCTCCTGCCAGATTCAGGGAATGGGGTAGAGAGCAGTGAAGTCAGCTTTGCGTGGAGCCATCATGGTGTCTGTCTGCAGCGTGGTTTATTTGTGTCCCTGACTGCCTGCTAGTGTTTAGGGGGCAACTGAGCTTTATGAACACTTTTTGAGTATGCTGAAGAATTTAGCAGCACATGAACTTGATTAATAAAAGTTTTCCCTTTTTTACCCCATTTTGGAGGATGCTTGTTTTTATAATTTGATGTCTGTCTGTGATCTTGTTCATACAAGTCCCACATAAGGAAAATTACTTTCTATATAGGAAACACCTGATAGCTGGCAGACTTAAACTCATGCATGAGTGTACTAAAGCCTTTTTTTGGGGGTGTTCAGAACGTTAAAAAACCCTGTAGCATTAGAAAATGTGTATTTTAACAATGCAGTTCTGCAAGAGGTGGATTTTAAATTAATAATTTCCCACAGCTAGATATGCAAAGGAAATGCAGCACAGGAAGCAAATTATCTAGGATAAACACAATACATTTTACATTACAGTAGTATTTACAAGTGGTGCATAACATAAGCATTCACTTGTAAGGGTGATACATATGTAGGCACTGACCAGAATTCAAGTTTTGCACAAAATAAAGTTCTCCCCAAGTCTGATATGGGCATATCAGAATTTACAAATGATTACAAATGATAAGGCCCTATATTTGAGGATTTCTTGTGTCTGTAGTTTACTATGATTGTAGCTATCTCTACAGTAGTGATTGTAAATGGGGACAGATTAAAATATATTACATATTCCTTGAACTCTGGAGTCCCTTGTTTTAATGTGAAGTGTCAACAAAGTGCTTACGAAGTGGCCTTTATTCCCTGAAGGGAAGTCTTACTCCACTTTATAGTAATGAGAAGTCTTAACTTTGTTTTTCTCAAAGAACAAGTATTTGTACAGCATAAGTCAACAGGATTGTTACCTAGCCAAAAAGTAAATATAGAATTTAAAGAAAATTTCTAAAATTTTCCATCCTACCCACAGACCTTCCTTTCTATGTCTTCAGATTTCTTCTAATTTCTTAATTTGGCATGGTTAGTGGAAAATAATGGCTTCACTTGAGTGAACACAATCTGTTATTTGTGTTTCAAGTGTGTGGATAACTAAAAGCAGCTCTTCTTTGCTGTCATTGCTTTTTTCCTGTCCAGGGGTCAGGATGGTTAATCTTTGAGCAATACCATTCAGAGGCTTCAGCACTGTGGTCTTTGCCTACTCATAGCACCAAAACGTGATTCACTGACACAACATTTGGTTATGATTGCAAAACATTAACCTCCTGGCTGCAAGAAATTCCTCCCTCATCATTGTTGTGTTCTTTGCCATTTAATGCTGGCTGAGAGAGAGAGAGAGAGAATACTGCATTTGTCATGCTTAGGTTGAGAGCACTGCATAATGGGTCAAGTGTTGCCATGTATGATGTAGAGTGCCTAACTGGTACTAATTTTTCAGTACCAATGTAGTTTTTAAGGGGAATTTTGCCCTGGTGTGTGCCTTGCTTATTTACAAGTAGCCTCAGTTTTTCAGTAACTTGTAATCTTTTAAAGAAGCAGAATCACTGCTTTCCTCAATTCCTTCTTTTTTATTTTTTTTTAAATTCTTTCCAGAGTTTGGAGACCCTGAAACTCTTTCTGTTGCTTCTTCTTGATACAGTTATTGATGAAACATTTATTACATATATGATATATCATATGTAGCATATTTTATACATAATTCAAAATGTGATATATTCATAACAAATATATCCATATAGTAAAAATATATTAATAATATAAATATAGTCATAGTATAAACTAATAATACATATGATGAAACTTGTAATGATAGCGTTACTTTTTCAATTTTAAAATTTCAATTTAAAATATTTCCTAACAATTACTGTGGATTTTTTTTGGAAGCACAAATAAATTACTATGAGGATTTTATAATGTGAGATCATTTAGAACAAGAATATTCCCATGGAAAATGTCAGTCCCATTTACAGAAGAATCAACAGTGTCTCATTTTGTTGGTGTTATCACTTTGTGTTCTAATGTGTTTTCAATTTTATGAATCACAAGTTTAGATCATACTTCACGCAGAGATGATATAAATTATTGGGGTGTTAAGAAGGTTTTTACAACAGTAATGTTGGCAGCAGCATGAGGGCAGAGGATTGCTGCTGGTTGAAGAGAAGCAGATGCCATCAAGCTCTCCTGTAAAGACCAGGCAGTTTGTTGTGCTCCCAGTGTTAACCTGGTGGTATCAATGTAGGATACAGTGGCCCTTGTCTTTTTAGGTGATCAAGAAATTCTTGAGCTAAAGGCAAAACTGAGGAATTGTGTGAAACCCCATTGGTTTTATTGGGATGCAGAATTCATTGCTTTGCTGTTCTGTGTTCTAAAAATCACAGAAGCAGATTATCCTAGGGAAATGAATGATGTAGTTGTGGGAGTTTAATTTGAGCAGTGCCTTCAGAGCTGTGCTTTTTTTAAAAAAAACAAACACAAAAGAATCAAACACTCATGCTTTGTAGTCCTGTTCTTTACCTGCTTATGTTGATGAATTGACCACTGGCCATGTATAAACTAGAATCAGATTCCTGAGGCCTGGCTCTGTCACATTCCAAATAATGATGCATATAAGTGAAATAATTTACAATGGTGCATGTAACTGAAGACGTAGCTTGTTGACAGATGAGTTGTTAGAAGAAATACAGTATACACATGGGCGTGTTGTATCTCCTGAGAAAATTCAGTATGACACTGTTAAAGTAGCACAAGTTTCATGGCCAAATAGAAATGCCCATTTCACATGTCCCCCTCCTGCTTGTACAGCTTCAAGACATCTAAATAAGTGTTTAGGCTTGTTGCTTTTTACCTTTTTCATTTTGTAGTAGCTTATCTAAAACTTCTGTTTCTAGGTTACACTTACTTCCAATATGATCTATGTGTGCTTCCGTTGTTCTAACAAGCTATCGGTTTTTCCTCTCCTGTACCTAAAAATAAACCTCTGAAAGTATAGGAAAATTAATTCAAGCAATACATTCCTTAGTTTGAGTTAACAGTGTTGGGTTGGTCTGTGAGTTGAGGCTTCAGCTGATGATGCTAAAGGCCATAAGAGGTGAATATAAAATAAAGCCTCTTCAAAAGCCTGCCTTATCTTTTTGAAAACTGCCCTTAATTCAGGAGAGATTACTGAGAATATTTTTTACATTTTCCTTTTGAGATATACTTGTAGTTTTCTTCAGGCAAGACTTTCATAGTTGGCTAGCATTGGTGAATTTGAACAGAGCTAGATTTCATTAACAGCCTTTGATGAAGTCACGTTAGTGTATGCTAGAACTCAATGTAAATTATATTCTGAGCCATCAAACTGGGGAATGATGCTGCTGTAATGATTTATTATAAAGGGGGGGAGGCTATTGTAGCTCTAGATTCAGCAGCTTGTAAGATCTAGTTAACTGATGTTTAGGGATCCTTCTCACTGCAAAACCCTGCTTATGCAGAAATTTTTATTTCTCTGTATGTTTAATGTGCTTGGGAGAGAAGAAATGGAGATGAAATAATGGAAGTAGACACAAGAGCTATAAGGGCTAGGAGCTCACATCGATTATTAAGTCTACCTGTCCTCTGCAATAAGAGAGATACTTGTGAACTCTAAGACTGAGTGCTTGCAAGGTCTGAGTTTCTATTTTGAGCTGGTGAGCAAGGGACCCACAATGCGGGGTGAATGTGTTACACTGTCACGCCTTGGCCACACCTGCTCTGTCAGTTCTTGCCTGGTCGCTTGAAGAAAACACTTTTCCCCCATTTTCAGTTGTCATTTAAAAAGAAGCCTTGGAGAGGTGCAAGTTGGAGGCTCCTCCTGGCATTTTTAAACCAGCTAATGATGTGCCTGAGCTCTGCCAGGGCTGCCCAGCGGCACCCATGGTGTGTGGCCAGCACTGGCCGTGGGTGCTGCGTGCGTCAGTCTGTGCTCGCCTCCACATGGCACCGCTTACTGCTACTTAACGTTTCCCCTTCAGTGCCTTTGGAGGTGCTTGTTCCCTTAACAGAAATGGTGAAGCCTGTGTTCAAAGTGCTGAGATAATGAAAAAATGGATGTGAGCGAAACCACCTGGTAGTGAATTAGAACACTGTTAAAAACGCCTGCTGAGGCTGAGAGTGTGTGGTGTGTATAGCACTTTGGACTGAAAGCACAGGTTTCTGGCATTGGTTTATTCAGAGACAGCTATCGGTGATGGCAGCAGCGGTCATGGCAAGCATCAGCCGTGTGTGAAACTCTGCGTGGGAACAGGGGGAAGCACTCTGCAGTCCAAGCAGCATTGGTGTTTTGCTTTCAGGTCGCTGTCTGCTACAGTCTGTCATCCCTGCCCTAGCCATTTATTCTAGTGAGGAAAGCTACAGGGGAAGAAAGACCTTGACCCCTTCTGCAGTTGTCATGAGAGCCAGGCTGCCTGCAGCAGGGGCTTGCTCTTTCGCCAGTATAACTTTCCATTCCTTCAATTCAGTGTGGAAACAGGATTTATGTGTTTCTTTCACTGTGCAAAAAATAGCACACATTTGCAAATGGTGGCTGAAGTTCATAAGGCACTGTGGACATTATAAATAAATTCTTTAAAAGATTGTTATCCTTGCTGGAATAACTGATTTGCTGCAATAAGAAGGAAGGGTAAGGAAAGAATGATCAGCTTGCATAAGGATGGACAGTCAAAAGGCAGCATGCCTCCTTTGGGGAGGCTGACTCAAAGAAGGACTTGGTACCAAGGGAATAGAACAGGAAATGGAAAATTAAGTTTAAAGAGAGAAATGAGTTTGATAACCTTGGCTGGCAATGAGTCCCTGCTGAGTCACTGAACTGTGCTGCATGAGTGAAGAGTGACTCCTGATCTCCTCTATACATCCTGCCCTTCCCTCCTATCCCATTAGATATTGGAGCTTTCCTGTTTTCTTGCTTTGGTATGTAAAATGTTCAAGCTGCCTGAACAGAGTTGTCCAGGTATTGGTGACATGGTTTGACTTTCATATCAGTCTGCACTAGCAGTTTTTGCCTGAGGCGGTTACCCACACAATGGTTCATGCTGGTTGTGATGGTTTTTAGGCTTTTGTTCTTCATAAAGCAGCTATTGGACTCTAAGTAGAGATGAGATAGTTGTCCATGACACAAGTCTTTACATTCATATTGTTGGTCTCTATTCAGAAAAGATTTGTCCATATGAAAGAAACGCATTCCTGAACTGCACTACTTGAAGAATATCTAAAAAAGGAAGCAGAGTAGTGTATAAAGTATTGATAGTAACAGAAGTTACTCTTAAAAGCGGTGTGGAAAATGTGGTCTGTTCTTCTGGGACACAGCGCTGGGCTTCTGCCAGAATGAGTTCTCTGGGCGGAGAGTTCACTGGGAAGGAATACTGTTTTTTTCAGTAATGGTTTTGATTAGGAAATCTTAGGATGCTTCAGTCTGAAAAACAGGATGTATATGTTTAAGCTAATGCATTTTATCTTCACAATAGGGAGTATATATGTTGTAAGTTCTTCTGGATCAGTTGATGATCAGTAGCTTACTAACCACTATAAACCTCTGAATTTCAGTTGAATCTGTATCATTTCGAAGCCTTGTACCCTGACAAGCATTTTAAAAGAGGAGTCATTAAAAACCTCAAAATGCCATGCTTTAATAATTTAAAATTAGAATTTTATAGTTTAAAGCTTTCATAGTTTAAAATTAAGCCTATATCCTGCATCCAAAGAAATGTGGCCAGCCGGTCAAGGGAGGTGATTCTCCTCCTCTGCTCTGCACTTGTGAGATCCCACCTGGAGTACTGTGTCCAGCTTTGAAGCCCTCAGCATAGATAGAACATGGACCTGTTAGATTGGGTCCAGAGGAGTGTCACAAAGATGATCAGAGGGATGGAGCACCTCTGCTATGAAGACAGCTTGAGAGAGATGTGTTGTTCTGCCTGGAGAAGAGAAGGCTCTGGGGAGACCTTAAATGTGGCCTTTCAGTACTTAAAAGGGGCCGACAGGAAAGCTGGTGGGGACACGACTCTTTATCAGGAAGTGTGCTGATAATAAGATGAGGTGTAACAGTTTTAAACTGACAGAGGATAGATTTAGACTAGATAGAAGGAAGAAATGTTTTAGGCTGAGGCTGGTGAAACACTGGCACAGGTTGCCCGGAGTGGTGGTAGGTGCCCCATTCCTGGAAACATTGAAAGTCAGGTTGGATGCGGCTTTGAGCTGCCTGATCTGATTGACGATGTCCCAGCTGATTGCAGGGGAGTTGGACTAGATGATCTTTAAAGATCCCTTCCAACCCAAACTATTCTATGATTCTATGAAAATAAAGCTGATTTCCTGAGTTCCAGAGATACTTGATGGAGACATAAACTGAATTTCTAGGAAAGATTCACCACATTACAACTTCAGAACAGAGAAAATGCTTTGAAAGTAGCAGTACTGACAAGCAAGCTGGCTTTTTTTTTTTCTGTCTGATGAGCTTCAAGAGAACTGATTCGGGAATTAATACAGTATAGTGAAAACAATAGCAATAAAATCTGCCAAAGTAAAATTTAATTGATATAAATTGATATAAAAGCATTTAAATTAGTAAAATCAAGGCTTTAGGAATAAACAGTTTTATGTACTTCATGTTAGTGTTTCTAAGTAAAATGAACTATTTTTTTCTTCCCCCACTTCGATTTTGTCAGATAGTATAACTGATTTGTAATTGTAACATCTGAGTTACAAGTTTTTTAAACTTTGAAAATATTATAAAAATTCTAATAAAGTTACATTTGATATTCTTAGCACACATGAACTTTGAAAATTACAAGAACAAGTACAGGTGTGCAAAAAAATAAAATAACCCTCTTAACTTTGGATGTTACGTAAATAGCTCTTGTGCTTGCTGAGGTGTTAAAAAGACTGATTAATGTAAACCGAAGTGAATATAACCTGTAAAGTAAAATTCATACACTCAGCTTTTGCTGTCTGTTTAGCTTCATTAGTTAATGGATTTTTTTCTGAATGAGTTTTCTTTTTTACATTTTCCCTAGCTGAGGATTTTTTTAAAAAAAAAGTCATGCCTGATTGTCATACTTAAAGTTTTGAATTCTCACAAATTGTATGTGATATAGATTATTTTTCTCTTTTAAATACCAGTAGTCATATATTTTCTGGGGGTGATAGTGATGTACTGTAATATAATGTGAAAATAATTTGTGATTGGAAAGTAGAAATCCTCAGGAAGGAGGTTGCAGGCTCAGTAGGACTTCAAACTTTGCTCTGAATCACTCCCAAACCTGTTCTGCAGCATGGTGCGGGCACAAGGAGTGTTGCGGCAAATGATGTTGCCTTCCCTGTGAGCCATCATCTTTCGCTCATTTTCATTCTTTACAATATCCTGGGCATACAATATTTTCTGGCATTTGTAATTGAAGTGATAGTCCTACTCAGATCAGTTGCGATTTGCTCTCAGTATAAGGACAAAGGCGTCTCAGAGATTGTCTAATCCAAGTGTCTCAACTGGATTAGGATGAAATATATATAACTAATTCCCAGGGGATGGCAAAGTCTTTTTAAAAAAGCATCCAGTAAATAAATTTGTATACCCTCCCTATGTTCTCATATTTCACCGTTGCAGCAAAAAATATATAGTAGTATCCTGGCTCTGCAAATTAGGGTTTTTCTTGTTCTTTTTTGTAGTAACCATATTTAACAATTTATTGTCCCTTTAAAATCTATATACTGTTTAAGTTTATCCTGTCCTTCCTTACACTGGTGCTCAAAACTAGAGAGAACTTTTTTTTTTCTTGTTTTGTTTTCTCTTTTTAATGTATGAGTGCAGAGGCTTTTGTCTTGTAATTGTTGGCACTCCCATGAGAACGCCTCTGTAGAGAATGGGCTGTGTGCGTATAGGGAATGTGTTGAGCGTGGTTAAGTATGTCCATAGCAGACATGTTTGTGTGCAAATGCTTACTGAATAGTATATTAGGTCAAATGGTAGTAAGAGTGTATAATATCTTGTGCCTTGCTTAAATATAAATCTTTAATTTCTTCTAAATTATCTAAGAAAGGCATGGTGTGTTTCCTTCCTCTGCCCTTTTCCAATAATTTTAAAATTGAATGTTTGTGAGGAGGCAGTATTAAGAATTTATAAGGTTTTCACGGAAGAGAGCATAATTTTAGTGATGTTTCGGTTCCTTGATTTGAAAGAAGTATTTTTCATATTTCTTTAAAAGTCAAAAGCTGAAACAAAGGCATAAATGACATGGAATTTCAGAATTTTTTAATTTTTTTTTTTTTTAAACAGAGAGGCTAATACACTCAGAATTTGTCATAAGCTCATTTTCCCATAGAGTTATTTGCAAAACTTTCTGCCTGGGCTGTGCACAAAAAGTCTGTACGTCTTTGCTCACGTTGCCTTTCCTAGCTGTCGGCCTCGAGAAGCCAAGAGAGACGAGGCTGGCTTGGGAAAGGAGAGGAAACTTCTTGCTGCGAGTGAGCAGAGGTAGGAAAAGCTCCAGATTTCCTGTGAAATAAACAAGTGGAACCTTTGTTTCCCCGGGATGGCCCGGAGCATGACTCAGTGTCAGGGCTGGGCTCCCGCTCTTGCTGAGCTGAGCTCATGCAAGGAAGGGGCAGGACTCCAGGGTTCTTCTTGGACACTTCGAGCTGCTGAAAAGCAGCTTGGCTTCACAATGGGAGAGGAGGTATTTCTTTTACAATTAGTTGGTGGTTTTTTTTCTGTGGCTGTTTGAAACTGTATTGTAATATATATATTCTGCAGAGTACAAGATTTGACTGCAGGGTTCTTTGGTTCTTCTGTACACTTTTTAGAACCCTTCTAGGTAAAAGGAAAAGAAGGAAAAGAAGGAAAAGGAGTGCTGGGGATCTTGAAGTCCATTTCTGCTTCAGAGGACTGTATTAGACTAGGGGGTTACTTTTGTTTAAAAACATACTCTGTCCTGGCTCTGTTTAGCTTAAGTTTTTTTCCTTTTGGACTCTTTGGCCATTAAACTTGCACAGATGTTTTTTATTTCTATATGATTTGATTTCCATTTTCTTACTCTAAAGAATAATGTAACTTTACAGTTAAGCAAGAGTAGTTGCACAGTCTTTAGGATGTGTTGCTCCTTCAAATGTTTGCTTAGTAAACAAAAATTCAACTCCCCCTCTTTTCCTTCCCAAATGCACTAATAAAGCTTCTTCTTTTTGGCAGAAAAAAGAGGAGGAGCTTTACCAATTCCTCTTCTCTGTGAGGTGACATTTGAAGTCTTTTGTACAAATAAGGAAAACTGATACAAATTATTTTTGCAGAAAATTATATAGGGATAATAAAATCTGAATGGAAATTAGCCTTTCGGCAAGGAAAGCTGGAGTCAACTGATGCTTGTAAAATTTTATAGAAAGCTGAATGGAGAGATACCAAATAAACTGTTTAATGATTTGCAGATACTTTGGGGTCTCTTAGTAGAAAAATGTAAATTTCTCTCATCTTTGGCTTTTCACAGCTGAAGTCAGTATGGTGTGTGGAGAAATGAAGCTACAAGTTTTCTGAGTTGCTTTTTCTCTTAAAATGGGCCATATGTCTTTTTCTCTGCCTTAAAAATAGAAAAGAGGAAGGACAGAAGGAGTAGTGCAAAAGGATCATCAACCAGCCAGGCACTCAGTGGGATAAAAAGTCTATAGGCCAGTTTCTAAAATGCCTTTTTAACTCCTTGTTGCACATGTTTCTATAGGAGGTCAGTGGCATTTTGTGTTTCTAAAATTGTTCTTAAATAAAATGGGCATTAGCTTATATTATTACAGCTAGTTGACTAAGTGCATCCTAAAAACTTCCCAATGAAAAGCAAGGAGGGGGAGAGAGGACTGGGCTCCTCGGGAGAAAGTCCTGATGCAACAGCAACTGTTAGCCAAGTAGGGGCTGCTGGTGCCTGCTTTCTGGTGGGTGCTGGGCTACTTGCTGCACAGTGGCCACCCAAAGAGCAGGTGACCTCCATATGTACAGCTGACAGTTTCTTCTGCAGCATATCTGTACCTAAAGCACTCAGGGAAAAGAAAAGCCACAACACATGATATTAGTCATTTTCCATTTGTGTTTCAAGTTTCAGAGCTTCATTCAAAAGGAAAAAGTTCCGCTCAGTTGAGAGAACTGATGGAGATGCTAATGTGTTTTGCCTTGTCACTTGTTGCTCTGGAGTTTTCCCTGTAAGAGTTTAGAATGAAATATCTACCTACTTTGCCTCAGTACTTTCTGTCCTGATTTCAGTGATGCAAGGTTGGGGGCAGGGGGAGACTAACCCCTAAAAATGAAAGTTGAGAAAAAAATATCATTCCAAAATGCCAGGAGTACTTGCTGTCAGCATTAAGTCTGGAACTATCTGCATGACAGTACGGGTTCAGTCTTTTTTTTTTTTAATCATTAAATTTGAAAAATATAATTGAACAGATACTTAGCAGTCTGTTGTCAGCAACACAAATTTCACAAAAGAGCAAAGTAGTATTGTTGCCGCTTTAAAAAGGAAGATATTAAAGAAGAGCCATTCCCTGCTTATTGGTTGGGGTTTTTTTGAGAGATGAAAGTAGCTGCACTGCTTTCCTTACTGCTGCCAAAGGAAGCAGAGATGTATGCAGCAGTTTTAAGGTTCATTAATTTTTGTTAAAGAGGGAGGTTTCATAACTGCAGTTTCTAAGCTGGATGGTACAATCTGGATCATGCTAGTTACCAACTGCCATCTAGACAGGCATGGTTCTCCTGGGAGAGTAGGAAGGAATTTCATTCACTCAGTGCAGACTGACTAAATGATCCTTCCTAGAGGAGATAAAAATTAATTGCGAACTGCAACCTGCAAATGGTAACATTCCTGGTGAGGGGTGCAAGGGTCTATGATCTTCCACATTTCTGTGAGGCACAGTCAGTAAAAACAGAGAATGAAAAACAGAAAAAGCAGGGAAGAAAGAAAACTCGTCTGCTCTGAAAAATGTGCTCTGTTACAAAAGCACCTTCTAGCATTGCAAATGCGTGGCTCGAGGAAGAAAGAAGATGAGCTTGTTCATGCAGCTTATTTTGATGTGCATGCTTTCAGTGGTTTGAGATGAGGCATCTGGGAGTGTGCTCTGTGGGTTTCATTGTGTATTTGCCTTTTTAAGAAAAAATAATTTCATTTTCTAAAGCGTTTCTGTTCATCAGTGGTTCTAACATGTCTTGCTCCATTTGTTTCAGCAGTATCTTCCTAATCTAAATTCTTACATTCTTTTTCTAACCATCAACCTTTTAGGAAGGAAGATTTTGAGTTCATTAATGATTTGAAACTGACAGCCTGACAGCATCAGATGTAAAGATTCAAAATTTTACAGAAATATAAATGTTATAAAGCGTGTCAGTTTAGACATGCAGGTTTCTCTCCTGAACAGCAGCACATCAAGCATATCAGTAGGAAAAAGCCTATCCACTACTGTCCCTGACTATAATTTGAAATTTTAAGAATCCGCCAAAATAGCAAGTTGTAAAGCTTAAGAATCTGAACTCACCTGCTGGTAGAACAGGTTGAACTGTGGAGAACAGTGATGTAAAAAGTAAAATGTGTACTCTTCTGTTTTCCAAACTACCAGACTTTTAATAAAAATGTTGTTTCTCTGTTCATATTAGTTCATGGGATTTTTTCCTACCCTCTTTTCCATTCAGGAAGTTAAAACCAAAATTTTGCATTGAATATTTTACCTACTTATTTCTTTGACCATTACTTGCGATAGAACATATTTCTCTAGTGACTTGCATAACACTAATGAAGATATTCTTCATCTGTGGTTTGTAGACTGCTGGTGGTCTGCAAAACACCTGGTAATTTTAGCGCATGGATAGCTGGATGGGACATTTGATGCTGGCTCAGGTCATTTCTTAATGGAGCTCAACAGCTGGAAACAAGAACTAAAGTAATTTTCCATTTAAGCAGATCTGAAATCACTGAAGGGATGTTTTGTAGTTGTAAATGGGAAGTTAGGAATCTGTGAAACAGTCTCTCTAATTAGTTGTCTTCCCTACTGTGAAGGTTTGAGACTCTCCTTTTAATGCAAAAACATAAATTACATGAATGTGGAGGATATAAACAGTTACAGCTTGGCATAAACATCAATATCATTGCTGAGGAGCAGTGTTTATTCATACACTGAAATACTGAGAGACAGTTAAAGCCTTTTCAGACTCCTTGATGGCGTCAAATTTATTCAGGAGGTTGGTAAGTTGTTATGAGCAATTCACTGATAGTGTTGTGGTAGTTGTAGTCCGTCTTACAGGTCAGAAGAAGTTTGAGATGGTTAAAAAGGAAATGCAAATGTATATTTCTGAACTGTGGATTTGTCTTTTTCATTACAGTAGCTGACTGTCAGTCCATTGTTTGCTTTTTATAATCTTTTAGTGGGTTTTTCTGCTTCTGTGGGAACTACAAAAGATAGCCCAGGAAAGCAGATTTACATATGCTGTAAAGCTTTTTCTCCTTTGAAAATTTCTGTAGTGGCTTATGAATCAGAGGATTTAAATGAACCCGTAGTAGTTACCGTTTCATAATTTTGAAAACTTTTAAAATATTTTTCTCTATATATCTTTGTTCTCCCCATGGTTTCATTCTCTTTTTAATGGAAAAACTGTGGCAATGTTTGGGGGAGACAGAGTTGGAGGAATCATTTGAAGTTTCCCTTGTGTTATCACTTTGGTTTTATGTCACCTTGCTTTATTTAGATGTACTTTCCAAAGTGTACTGTATTTGATATTCTACTTCCATATGTTAAAGAATGAGATTTCCAGGGAATTGGAAGATCCTGAGACATCTGTAGTTGAGATTAGAATTGCATCTGGGCTGGTATTGTGCCTTGAAACAGAGGTTGATACTGGAAGCCTAGGGAAGAGTGTGAGAACGGAGTAAACATACAGACAAATTCCTGCAGTGAGTCTTCTTGGCCTCTAGTAATTTTGAATTTTGTGGTTAAGAACCCTGGTGGATTTTTTTTCCTCATCAAATTGGGTAGTCACGTTTTCATTGCATGTAACATGTTAGCATCCGTAACTCCTGTAAAACGAGTTCCACTGAGCTGGATCACACATTGTGGGAAGGTGTTACGTCCCTTTGTTTGTTTTGAATGTGGTACCTGCTAATTTAATCTGATAGCTCTTCATTTTTATTACTGGAAGAGATGATGAGTGCCTCCTCCCTAACTACATTCTAGATGCCTCTTCTGACTTTTATAGACTTGTCTTAAATCACCTGTGTGTATCTTTTTTTTCCAGGATGAGGAATCTGTTCCATAGGTTTGATCATTCTTGGTGTTCTGTCTTTTCCAGTTCCTTTAGGGACCTTGTTGGGGTTATGTGTGAGGAGGAAGGGAAGTTACAACCACACACAGTGGTCTTCCATGGCATTATACAGCATTTTGATAGCACTTTCCATTGCTCTTTATTCCTTGCCAAAGAATAAACAGTATTAATATTGTGTGTTTCAAAGCCCATAATTTCTGTCTAAAAATAACTTTTTTCTTCCAAATGTGTAATTTCACTTTTCTCTGAAATGAATTTCTGGCTTTCCTCATTTCTGGATTGTCTGTGAATGTGGAAAATGAGAGCCTTGATCTAAATCCCTGAGGAACTCCACTGGTCACCATGTTGAAATCCTGCCTTTTGTTTCCTGTCTTTTAATTGGTTACTTTTCCAAGTTAATCTTTTTTTTTTTAAAGGATGAACAGTAAACTCCTCAGTTTTAGTTTTCAGTGTGCACTTAGGTCACAATCTCAATCTTCTTCAGGTGCCAGGAACATCATCTTTTTTATTTGTGTGTTTTAATGAAAATTGTTGTGATTTGGCCATGCCAAGTACAAAAGATCACACTGGACTTGCATAAAGATAACACTGTATTGCTGTAACACCAATATGTACGGATTAGATTGCTGAGTTCATATGTTTGTTGAAATATCTATAGATAAATAGACACATATATATAGCTAGATGCATACACATAGATAAAAGACAGATCTATAGATAGATTAGCTGACTGCTGTCCTGGCAGGTAATATGCATGGACTATGCAACCAACATATTTAAAAATAGCAACTACCATGGGATTCTGTTGACTGAATTTACATGTCTGGGATGTTGCTAGTACTCAAGGTCTCTTCACGGTCTATGGACTAAAAGGCATTATTAATACAGGACCTTCCTTATCCCAAAGGAGAAGTCCTGATGAATTACATGCTAAAAGGGCTGTTTACCTCCAGTGACAGAAGGGAGGGCTGCAGCGACTGGCCCATGTGAATGTATCTGGCTCATGGATGATATATAAGTGAAATTAACTCCATCTTGTATAACTACTTCAGAATGACAACATATTGTCATTTTACCAGCTGAGTGCTGTATCACATGTAAAATGTGATAGACTGATATAATATAATAATATAATACAACAGAAGCAAGGGTCTATATGAAACCCTAAATTCTAAGATTTCCCGGTGTTTGAATGGCTAAGTAAGATATCATGCTAAACGATCACTAAAATAGTAAGTAATCCTGAATAACATATTAAATAGATAAAATTAATACAAGATAAGTTTAATTGCAGCACCTATTGATTTCTCCTGAAAAAGATACAGACTTGGAAAATCTACTGAAGAACTTAATACTCTGGTCTTTGTTTCTTATTCATCCCGCCTTTTCCTTTTAAAGAATTTTTCCATGGAAAAAAATGAACATTTAATTGTTGTTATCAAATAAAATGTGATGGAGCAGCAAACTCTGAGCCATCAAGGAACATGGGCATACATTGATTAAATCTTCCTGATCTGCCGTTCTTCCTCGCTTTTCTGCTGTATGTAATTCTTCACAGCGGCATGCCAAAGGTAGTACGGGCTTGCCATTTTGTCTTTATTTTGCCTTGGACATTCAGAACCATGAAATCTTATGTTACACGGAATGTTACATGTCTTCTCTACGTGTGATTTCCAAATGCTTTTTTCACCTAAATAAATAAAGCGCCAGTAATTTCTTTTATTAAATATTTCAGAAGTTACAGTTATTTTGAATAATAATAGTTTTTAAACAAAACAAATGTAACTATTCCATAAGTATTCAAAGCATTTGTTCTGAGGCTTGATTTAGTTTGAGTAGTTTTGCTTTTTTTCAACTGTAAAAAAATACATCAGAAGAGTAAGCATTGATGACAAATCAGGAAAAGAAAGCCCTAGCAAAATCATGTTTTGCCCTAAAATTTCCCTTGTTTGGGGACCTCTACACTGTTTGCTTTGCTTTGCTTTAATTTCTTGCTTGCTTGTCTGCTTGGATTCCAGTGCCATGACAGCGGGTGACAGATACAGCTATTGTAGGACACTCTTGCCATTCAGTACTGTAATTCTAGGGCACCAAGTGAACTGGGAGGGGTGTAATGTAATCACCACCTGTTTACCATTCTCTGGAACCAGAGTTAGACTATTGTAATAGGACTTAGACTGACATGCTGAATTTGTGCTGCCCCCCCTCCCTTTTTTTTTTCTTTTACCTTTTGCATTCAATAAGTAATTTTTGTATTTGGTAAATAGCCTTTAAGCTTCAAGCAGGTTATATTTGACTATTTGAACGTTGCCTTCCTTTAAAGCGGTGCTGGCATAGTAGCCAGTTCCCAGAACTGGTGTTCATGAGCAGTTACAAGGCCTCCACCTTTTTGCTGTTGATTTCAGATAACTTGTCTGCTTTGTCCAAACTTGCTAATTGTAGTAAGAGTCATGGTGATGGCTGAAATGATGTTATTTTTTTAGGGAGCTCTGATGGATGAAGGCTTAGCTTTTGCTTTGTAAAATCAGAATTTAATTTGAAGGGACATTTTATGCAGTCATTTCTTGATTTTTGTGTAGACAGAGAGAATTAAGGTGTCAGCTATTCATGTGTCTTCTGCAGCACCTAATACAAGGGTTTGCAACCTTGCTATAGAAGGGTAGAACCTTTCACAGGTTTTCTTTTAAAAGAAAAAAAAGGATGTATTTCTTTTCAAAGATATGCTGTAATTCAGAAGGTCTGTGTTCATCCAAGTCCCAAACTCACCTAGTATAGACATCAGTTGAAAAACTGCACCTAAGTCTGCTGGAATATGGACTAAATATGATAATGCATTATTTGCAAATTGTCCAGTAGAAGGTAACGTAGCTTCACTATGTGCAAAGAAACTATAATGAAATTTTAAAATACTTTAATTGTGTTGTTGTCTGCATATTGTGAAATATTTACCAAACATCCCACTAAAAGCATTCTGTGGGCCACATCTGAGTCTGTGGTCAGGGTGCCTCATCTTCTGGGCAGAAGTATCATCTGGTAGATGAGTACTAGAGCTGAGTACTTGCATGTCGTTAGTATTTCATCTTTTGAATAATGTAAAGACCAGCACAACTGCAACCTTTCTTTGGATTGCCCTGAGCACAGTCAAAATGGAGTATGCTGGCCCCTGGAGTTATTAAAAACACACTATGAGATGCTGACCATGCTTTCCCAAGGAGCTTGAGTTGGTATAAATGGGTGCTGCAACTGGGAGTTGACCTTAAATTTTCTTGCCATAGTTTTACCCAAATGTTTGTGTTTTGTGTGTAGCTGTTTAATGAAGCAGATAACATTAAAATGCTCTTTTGTTCTTCCTTCCCCTCCACAATGCTTTTTAACATGCACCAGTTCCCTCCTCTCCCCTTGCAGATATGTAATGCCACGGCAGATGGGAAGAGTAGTGGCAGGAATCCACTGCCAAGGGTGGCTCCCTGGTGACATGGCCACCTTTGGTGGGTGGGGACTGGGCTGTTCCAGTGGGAACTGGGCTGTTCCCTCTCCTGCTCAGAGCAAGTGAATTATGAGACACCTGTGAGACACCAATTACAAGACATTTTGTCTCTCTGCTCATACTTAAAACTAGGAGCAGGAGAATAAAAAGGGGTTTGCTTGCCTGTCCTTGCAACAGTCTGCTTGTAATTGAGGACTTGATGGGCATTTGTTTCCTGTCCCATGCATTTACCTAACCTAGTTTTAAGGAAATTACCCTGTGATGTGGCTGGAATGTCCTCATAGGTGATGTGAGTAGAAATGCTTGCTGCTTGGGCATGCATTGGGCAGGTGTACCTATTTGGTTAGTATTTTAAAATATTAATAATTGTAGTTGAGGAGAATATGGATGGTATGTCCACCAAAGCACAGCTGGGTAGAAAGTAGGAAGAAGCTATTTTAAATGAGGGAGGCAATCAAATGTGAAGGTAGGTCCTTAGTCACACTTTCCCTAAAGAATTTTTGTTTTCTCAAGAAAGGTTTCTTAAAATTCCCATTACCCTCTTTGATGTGCCATGTAGTTACCCTTTAGGAAAACTTAATTTCGTCCTTTTGGGAAACCCCAGGATAGCAATACTTGATCATGCTGTCACAGAAAGTATTTTGTGCAGAGTTGAGTGTTGATATCATGGGAAAAACTGAAATCCTGGACATTTCTCTTATTTTATCTCTGTACAGACAGTAAGAGCATTTTGACATCTGAAAGCCTTTGGGGTTTTTATATTTGGACTTTTTTTAAACTTTTTTTTTTCTTTTTTTCTTTTTTTTTTTTTTAATTTAAGATAGACCGGCTAGGATAGATAAAGGACTTGATGATATTACTTAAGCACTTCAAGTGTATTAGAATAAAAGAAATTAATTCGGCTCCTGCCTCACAACATCAGCATTATACATAGTCAGAGAGAAGCTTGTTTATGCTTCTGTTCATCTAGAGCTGAGTCTAGTGGCCATTTCTGCTTCTTTGTGAAAAAAATGTTCTCTGTTACAAAATGGAGTGTTAAAGTCCATTAAAGAATATAGCTTTTATATCGTAACTAATAGTGGCCTGGCCTTGGATTTGCATGTAAACTTGCAGATAAAAAAACCTGTTATACATGTAAACAACATTCAGAAATATTAGTTGAATGTTAAAAGGAATTATTGTGATCAAAGAAACACAGCATATTTTTCCCCTGACCTAATCACTGAGGTTTTCTGAAATTCTAAAAGTTCTCAAGATAAGCAACTGTCATTTCCTCCCCTGTATAAATTATCAGTACGTATTGTTATATTGTCACTATTCAAACTGACAAATGATGTTAAGCTTAAAAACATCAGTGTTTTCAGCTCATGCAGCCCATTTTTATGAATTCTTTGATGTCTGATGTATTCCTTAAGAATATCTTAGTGGAGTCACATTTCAAGTAGCAGTTTTCAGTAACACTTTATCTAGGGTAAAGACCTCAATACACTTTCCAGAATAAATACTAATGCTGAGTGATTATTTTTTTTCCTTATTCCTGAGTAAATAAGCTGTTACTTGGAGAAGTCTATATTTGTTAAAGGATACTCCAAGGATAAATATGTTCCTTTAGTGCAAAAAAAGTATATCAAAGTCTTCAGTATAGACCTAACTGGTGCAGAAGTGACAATTCAATTTGAATTTTCAGACAAAATGTTCTAGAAACGGAAGATCTGAATAACAAAAGTAAATAGATAAGGCAGTTCTCAACTGCATTTCCACCCTGAAATACAATTTTAAAATATCCTGAAGGAGGAAACTCTATCACTGGTCTGCTTTTCTTCCACTGGTCAGGGTTGGATAGTTGTAGGGAAGGGCCGTAGTGCCCTCAAGTGAGGAAACACTCACTTGTATATTGCCCCTTACGTGCTCTGCTTCTCTTGTGTTGTTCTCTGCTGTTACAGGCATTGCTGTTAAGCCAAAATACATAAATGAAAGGCAATTAAACTGTTTAGATCGCACTGTGACCTGATTCACACAACTGTGTGCCACCTCAACCACTTTTGTAATCATTTTTTAATTCAGTTTAAGAGTATCAGACATTGGTCTACAGTGACAGGGATTGCAGTGTACCAAACTGCCATTGAGGCCTTTCGCTAGACTGTCCTTCCATTGGCTTCATAAAACCAAGCATTAAGACTGGCAGGTTGCTGCTAAATCTGTCTCATCCCCTCTGAATATCTGTACACCAAATCATGGTCATTATTCATGCTTTAATCAGCTGTTTCTGCAGCAAGAGGGCACTTCATCCTCTTTCATCTTTAGGATTCACTTGTCAAGCGATTAGGGGGATTTGTGTCTGACAGCTAAATAATCTAATTATACTTGCTTTGCAGAAATAGTGGGTTCAAGATTCTGTCTGCTTTATTGATATGTTCTGTTGCGTGTTGGGAGTCAGCCTAGACTTGGAGTCAGGAAATCTGAATGTGTTTCTTGTGTGACCGGGCTAAGCAAGTCAAGGTGATATCTACAGAGTAGTATAAGTGGAACAAGGCTGGCTGCCACCATTTAGAAATGAGATTTATGGTAATCAGCATAGTGGAGGAGGATAGAAGGGAAAAGAGAAGGCTCCAGGGAGACCTTCTAGCAGCCTTCCAGTATCAGAAGGGAGTCTACAGGAGAGCACGAGAGGGAGTCTTTGTCAGAAAGAGTAGTGATAGGACAAGGGGTAATGGTTTTAAACTGGAAGAGGGGAGATTTAGATTGGATATGAGGAAAAAATTCTTTGCTGTGAGGGTGGTGAGACACTGGAACAGGTTGCCCAAAGAAGTTGTGGATGCCCCATCCCTGGAAGTTTTTAAGGCCAGGCTGGATGGGGCTTTGAGCAACCTGCTCTGGTGGGAGGTGTCCTTGCCCATGGCAAGGGGGGTTGGAACTCAGTGTTTTTCAAGGTCCCTTCTAACTCTAACCATTCTATGATTCTCTGAAACGGTACTCTTCAGTAGTGTCTCAACCATCATACTAGAAGGGAATATGCTAGCCTTTTTGCTGATGCTGAAAAATTCAAGATATACAGGGCTAAAGACAAAATGCAGAACTTTGCTTATCTTTGCAGCCTAACGACCCACTGCTGAGAGGGAGTCATTGTTGGCCTTCTGGTTCTTTCTGCATGTCCCTTTTTATTGCAAACATTATTGACAAAATGATAGTGAGCTAAATAGAAAGACAGAGTTCATGCTGGGAGATGTCAGGAATTGCTATCAGGGTTGAGGATCCTGCTCTTGGATTTGTAGTGTCTAAATGACCCAAAAGCACTTCAAGTTCTAAATCTTCTTTTGTGCCTGTGTCCCAATTGGATAAGATCTGCTTTATTCTTGGGAATGTTGAGGCTGACAGGTAGGAATGAATCAGGTGAAAGACTAAATAATGTAAAAGCTGGAGTTGCTTGTCACTATTTTGCAGCATACATAAGTGTGTCTAGCAGGCTTGAAGAGCATTTTTTTAAAAATAGAATTGATCATCTTCTTATTTAAACGAAGAACAGAGGAGTAGGAAGGATTGTATGGAAATCTTTGGTTCAACTCAATTAAAGTGATATTTCTCCCATGTTTCCTTTTGTAGAAGTGAAGGAGGTTTTGATAAATTATGCTGGGCCTTTAACTGGAGGAGGGACCAAAATACCCTAGTAACTAGTCCCGGAGAAGAAAAGTCTATGTCTTGACAATGTGTGTTGCATCAGCAAGAACTTAAATTGAGCTTGCTTGGTTTTCCTAGCCACTAGCAAATTTGGTATACACTTGACCTCTATGGGACTATGAATGATGTAAAACTGTTGCAGAGGCAGAAGGGAAGTTTTGGCTCATATGGGAAGAAATATGTCTTGTCTCCCATTTCTCTTTTCCTGTCAGAAAAATTGGTAACTGTGATAATATTATTTGATCAGGGACTTCCAGCGCACAGATCTTAGTTATACTTCAGGTTTTATCTTGTTAAAGCAGAACCATCAGACTTAACAGAGGATTCAGTGTCTCTGAAAGTGAAGAAGTCTATCTTGCATGATTCCTAATAAACAAATGAATACTATATTAATTTTCATGGAGATATTTTCAGAAAGTGGTAACAATCCTTTTCCTTGCAAATACATGGATCAGTATAGAACAATTGTAAATACAAATAAAACATAATTTAAAAAAATAATAATCTCTTTTAGTACCATTTTACAGGAAGAGTAAAGCTTCTTGGCAGCTCACAGGTCCACCTGAAACCAGATTCGCGTGGCTTATCCATTTTTTTTGCTTTTTTCCCTGTCAGTGGTGCTTATGTCACCCCTATAAATCCTGGGGTGCTCTTACAATTACAGAATACCAGTTCCAATTGTCTTCTGTCCCTGTCCTACAACAAATTCATGTGCCCCTCCTCACTAGAGTGGGTTCTATGCAACCCTTGTTTAAATTATTTCAATTATGATTTTCTATATCCTCCTAGTAGATATGAACCTTCCTTCCTCTCCTCAGTGCAGAATTATGGGTCAACTTTGATTATTCCACAATAAATTATCCTTGGATCTTGTAGGTCACTGTGGTCTTTCAGCACATTCCATGCGCTGAAAAGTTTTGTGCTTCTCTTCATCTTTCAGTCAGATGTCCAGCTTCTCATTTCTTTGCTCAGGCTATTTCAATATATGCAAAACTAGTTGTCTTGAGCCACTTTGTTCCCCGGGCTTTTTACTTTCTCTCCTGAACAAATTGCAACTCATGCAAACGCTGCTTTCTGACCTTTGTCCTAGCTTCCAACAAAAGAACAGCTGATGTATCACCTGCACAG
The DNA here is from genome assembly GCA_013398155.1 of Pedionomus torquatus. Classification (NCBI taxonomy): domain Eukaryota; kingdom Metazoa; phylum Chordata; class Aves; order Charadriiformes; family Pedionomidae; genus Pedionomus; species Pedionomus torquatus. The sequence goes on along the minus strand of VZRU01018379.1, from coordinate 583,089 downwards.
GCATTCTTTCTGAACGAGCAGATGAATGAATGTTTTCAAGCATTGCATTGCTTCTATAAATTAAGAAATTATATTGCAGCATGACCTTCCCACTGGCATACACTAGTTTCTTTCTCCTTGCCCATGATTCTTTTGCTGTGACTTTTAGCTTGTTAAATTTTGTCTTGTTGTGGGTTTATCTGGCCTTTGGTTCCATGGCATAAAATCAATGATTCATGAATGATAAAGCAATTACCAAATTCTCTCCTTTAATGAGTAGTTCTTGAACAACAATTTCATTTTTACAAAAGGAAAAATTCCCCTAAATTAAAGTTTCTGGATATTCCTTTAGTAAGCATTCCTTTTGGAGTTAAATAGTAGAGTGCAGGTTAGAGTATGTGCTCTCATCATTTTCCAAACAATTTTATGAAGCAGAACTATGAATAAAGGCTTGATCATGAATGAGCATGTACTGAGGTGTACAGCTCTCTTGAACTGCTCTGTTTGCCTCTGAACCAAAAGCTGTCTTCCCAGTTTTGCTTTCATCTTGGAGGCTTTTATCTGTGTGTATGCCCAATAGCTTCACATTTTTTATTATATCTCTTGCAGTCCAATTTTCACTGCTTTCCAGCTACATCTCAGAGTCAGCTCTTCATCATCATCCTTCTTGATTTTAAGCTTCTTCACCACAGCCAGGTCATGCTCTTTTCTTAGTTTTGCTGTTTCCTGATTTGCAGGAGTCTGTCATCTCCTGTTTTCCTGTTATGTCCCTAATAGCTGCTTCAGATAATGCTTCTTGTCTCTCATTCCCACCTCAACAAAGAAGTTGGGAAGTTCTGTAGAGTTCTGTTGTTGATCTCTTTTCCCTAGCAGTGCACGAACTCCAGATTGTAAGTAGAGTTTTAAGCTCATCAGAACATCAGTTGTTTCTGCTGTCCTCTGCAAGTCAAGTTGCAAGAGGACACTTCTGAGTATTTCAATTCAAAGTTTGTCTTACTTGTCAACACATGTTCTATGACCATCTTGTGTACAACTCTCAAGAGCACTGTCTTTCAGATGTTTGCCAGCCTAAAAGCCTTGTGTGTGTATTTTACTCCTTTTCATAGATAAATTTTGACATACTTAGTGTACAAAATTACTAATATGGAGTTCTTTGTATTCTTTATACACCTTGAAGTTTTTCAGCTACTTCAAGTGCTGTACTCCTATTGCTTCACATACAGACCAGTTTTTTCCTCACGGAAATCCCAAGAGATTCTCAGCGCCTTCAAGTGCCTCAGTGCCTTAACTCTCTTGTCTCTTAGCTTTTACTCAGAAGACCACTGGAGTATGGAAGAGGTATTGTGGTGTTAATGCATGCCTTACTAGCAAAGGATGTTGAGCTACAGCTAGGGCTTTTAAGTACACATGTTTGTATAAACAAGTAAAAATTACACTTATGTTCCGCAATTACGCGCGGCTGCGATTTTAAAGCTACACAGCTTTCCTGATAGGGAGAAAAGGTGAGAGAGGAGCTAGCATGTGTATGGTTACTGGTGAAGATATGTAAAGATGAATATCACCAATTGTATCTTATTTTGCTGGAGACAGATAATGTTTTTTTACTGTTCTTTCAGCTTACCTGTCTGAGACTAATTATTGCTTATTGTAGTACTCCTGTAACTTGTACTCAAAATAAACAAAAAAGGGAAGCATTTCAAGAAGTGTGGTCAGCTTAAAAATCACACTCGACCTAAAATGACTGAAATGTATACTTCTTGTATGGACAGAAGCCAAGGTTTTTCTCCCCCGCACTTTTCTTTCAATTTTACTTCTGGTACTGCATGATGTCTTTCCTTAAGAGGTTTCATCACATATTTAGTCCACCAATGACATTTTTGTGTGTCTTCCCTAAAACAGTGTTAAGGACTTAATGTTTAAAAATGTTAGGATTTTAAAGGGAAAATTTGAATATCATATTTTTATAAATTCTTTATCATTTAAAAAGAAAAAAAACAACTACAAAACCCCCACAAACAAAGCTAAGTATATTTTAATTTGCCTCTGTTTCTTTACTGTCCTTCTTCAACTCCTGTATTCTGCGTTTCCATTACAGTTTTTTATGTTGCCCAACTTTTAACTGAACCTGCAACTTTTAAAAGAGAATAATTATTTTTTTACAGAGTGTTGGGAAGAAATTACCTCCAGCCACAGGAACTCAGGAGCCAACAAAAATAGAAGTGGACAGCAGAACAAAAAGTAGGTTTCATAGTTTCTTCTTTGCACTTTGTGCTATTAAGCCTCTTAAACACAAGCTGAGTACCCTTCTCTGGTTTTGGCTAAAAGAGTGTCCTGTATATATGAAAAGTGATGATGCAGATAGATAAACTTTAAGTAGGCAGTACATGGGCAGAATGCTTTGTTTCACAGAATCCTCTGAATTGTTTTTGCTGTGATAATCCTACCTCAAATTTTCTGCCAGCAAAAATCAAATTAAATTGCATGATCAGCTTTCAGCCTTGAGGGTACTTCAGAATTAATCAGAGTTGAATAAGATCCAACTTAAGGCTGTAACTTGTAGGTGGGTCATAGAAAAATATGCCTGGTTGTGAGTGCCCTTGTTTTTTCTTTCTTTAGGTAGCAGAAATAATCTGTGGGGATTGTACAGTTTCTATGGGAAATTAACAGTTTTTAAGAACTTCAGTTCTGGTTTTGTCATTTCAATGATAAGTAAACAAACAAAAAAAATCATTAAATCTTTTAGGCAAGTCTCTCTGCTGTTCTAGGAAGTCGTATGTAGCTAGCTTACCAAATAACTTACATATATATTCCCTATCTGTTGATTTTATTTATAGAAAGTTGTAACTTTATATGTTATGGATTCTAGTAGAAAAGAATAAGAAAGAAAATAGCATAGCCATACCTTGGAAAAGAAATTGAGTATAATATAAAGTGTTGTGGTTTAAGTTCTTCCTTTTAGATAGTTAGCGGATAACATTTTGTCTCAGCACTGAGACACATACAGACATAGGAAGGCAAGCATCCGGAGCAGCAGAATAGGGACTGTCTCAGAGGAGTGTGTGGTTATGACCTGTTTTGCAGTGTTTTCAGTTCAGAGTTGCAAAATCAGCCCGAAACAACTTTTAGGGAGTTACTGTCCATTAGCTGCACCACACTAATTGACTTCCTGCGTCCTCTTATCTTGTTCCCCTCGTTACACAAAGCTGTTAACGGGAAGTACTGCAAGAACTCAATTGCCCTGAGGAAGTAAGAACTTGAAATACGAAAAAATGTGCAAACTGTGAAGGTAGAGCAGGGCTCCTGAATGTATGAATGCAGTTTGGAATTAGCTGCAGCTTGAGGAAGTTAAGCTGAACTGAGTGCAGGTGCCATCAGAAGGGGTGGTCCCATGGGCTTTCCCACCTGCAGCACTAAACCTTTTGTGGTAAGCCAGGCTGGGAGACAGCTGCTTCTTTCCATGTCAGCTTATACATCTGACAGCTGAAACTGCTCACTAAATCGCATCCCAGGGTACTGGGGTTTCACACTTTTACCACTTAATAAACAAATGTGGAGACCTTCTGAACAGTTGTTAGAGAACTGTACTTTCTACAGTGACACACTGAGCTTTGACTGACACAGAGACAGTTCTCCATCAACACTTTTGTGTTCTAGTTGGTTTTTCTTTCACCTTTCTGTCACTTCCCTTGGACATGCCTTTTTGGTTAGAAAACCCCTCTTCTGTTGTTGCCATCTATTTTTCACCATGGTTGTGTGCGATCATCACTCAACATCTCTTTTGACAGAACTGGTGAGAAGGGTGAGCTACTTTATATATCTTTGCATGCTATGAATTTTTATGAATTTTACCCAAATTTTTTTGATTTAGAACATTTTTCTGGAATCTCAGGGGCCTCAGTAGAATTTTTCACATCTCTGTTCTTGCTTGGGAAAGAAATTGTGCATAGGAAGGTCTGATGTAATTATATGTAATTATCTGAGCCTCACATGGCACCACAAGAGGTACTTTTCAATCAGTTGAAGTTGTCCCTCATTTCCGTTGTAAAACCTTTCAGTGAAAATGAAACATACTTCATTCTACTTTGTTTTTTGATATAAGAAGAATAATTTTTTCATAATACAGTTAATGTCTGATGGTCAGACATGAGAAGTGTGATCAGAGGCTGGCATAGGACTATGAGCTATCTAGCATTTGTCATTTTCCCAAAATTTAATTTTTGTTTTCTCCCCAAAACCTACCAAAAACAAGCTGGAATAAGCATTGAATCAAGGGAAGTTTGCCGTCTCAGAAGACTGATGGATGTCCTAATTACAGTGTTTACTCCACCTCATATTGGTCCTCAGCTACTTTTGCCTGGGATGGTAGGGTCTCGGTCTTTCTTGGAGTCTTTAACTGCTGAACAAAATGGATACGGTGCCGTTCTCCAAAAAAGTAGCAAGAAACAGAGAATCCATAGATTCAGCTCAGTATGGAGAGGGCACTTTTGGGCATGTGATTTAGATTCCCTTGAGATTACTGCTGGAGACGTATGCTGCAAGCAAGAGACAAATTATATTGGTAGAGGAATAATACAATTTTTTGTCTTCCACCTATTTCTTTCCATGGCTGATTTTCTTAGTCTTAACTGGATAATAAATGCAGTTGCACTGTGAAAGAGCCTGCTGAGAGAGGAAACAGGGAGCAGTATCATCTTCCCTGTCTGCCCACAGAAACTTCAGCATGGAATGATGGCTGTTGTCTCTTGATTTGAGTCTACTTCTTTCCTGTAGCTTTTTCTGAGGCGATAAGGCAGTCATGTGCAGCAAGGCAATTTGATGTGCTTACCATTTCGTCTTAGTACATGCAACATGACCTATGTTCTGCAATGAGTTGTCAGAACAAGAGACAGAGCAGTATTTTTTATAGGTGCATCTCTCAACAATATACTACACAAATCTCCCTAAAATGTGGTCTTGAGATTTTGAGGGATAAACAGTTGAGTCTTTGGGGCCAAATAGGACTTTCTGGTGAAAGGGAGAGCACAGTGAAAGCACAACTCCTTACATAGTTTGAGTGTTGCCTTGGAAAACATCACTAACCTTTCAGGAATGAAAGCATGCATCTTGAAGACAGGAGAAGAGAACTGTGTTTAGGTTTGTGGGTGCCTTGACTTACAGGGAAATTATTCTGCTGTTGGATTTCTGTCTCTCTTAGGCAGCTGGGATGGACCATGCATGAGCATGTGTTTATAATTCTATCTCTGGAGTGGGTTATGGATTTTTTTCTGTAAAGTACCTTGCTTGAAGCCACCTTGAAGTGGCTAGTAGTAAAGGGGTTATAGCTATATTGTAGAAAATCAGTATACATTTTTAAGTATTTCTGTCGGTTTCTAAAATTCAGCAAAGTGAAAACACCCACAGTGTCTGAGAGTGCTAATGCCGATTACTGAGATTGCAAAAATGGAGTATAAATAAGCAGATAACAAAAACATAAAGGCAGTAAGGCAAAGAATGATCACGGCAAGGCAAATTAAGATCACGGCACTTAATTTGATTGCTCCACTCACTATCTACAGTTTGTATTAACCTATCTCTTAATAGGAATACCAAAATTCTGTCAAGCAACTAATCTTTTTGCATGATGGTAGAAGGTATAAGGAGTAGCAGAATCTAGATTAATGGGGCTCTAATTACTTCTGTTTCTATTTTTAGTTGGATGAGGAGGTATTTTGACAGTTTGTGAGGTTCTGTGAAAATATTTATTAGTGCAATCCATTTATGAGTCTTGAGTGTAGCAATTAATAGTAAGCCCAAACTCTGCTCAATGTACTGTTTGGATTTTTTTTATCTGATTTGTCGTTTTGGTGACAAGGATGTAATTTTTCATGAGATTTTGTATGTTTTATTTTATTTCAGAAACATTTAATGAGTGATAATTATAGAAAGGAAGCTTAGGTTCAAGGAATACTACTTTAATGCTGCTTGTTCTTCTTGGTATTATTTAGTTCGTGTCCATATTTATTGATGCATGATTTAGACTTCATCAAGGGCAAGCTTAAGCCTCAAAAATCCACTATACAGATTTGTTGTTTGTTTTACTAAAAATAAATAAACAATCAATTTCTGAAAATTTAGAATGGTGAATCAAGCCCAGTCATTAGTTTACCTCAGATGGTGGAAATCTTGCCTTGGAGTGGAGCTATTGTTGCCTAACAACATAGAACAGAGGTAAGAGGAGGGCCTTGCGTCATACCGGCCTAAGAGGAAAAGCAAATTCCAGAGTCACTGTCCCTTGTGAAATTTAAACGTGAAGGTATATTTGTCTGTGGACTGCTGGCTTGAGCATCACAGCTCATCCTGAGTATGGCAGGAAAGCAAATAGAAGAGACATCCTTTTAAAGTGAACAGGATCCACTGATACAGTAAATGGAGTTTGCTCAGTTCTGATTTGAACAGCATAATATTTAACCAGTCTCTCAAAATACAAACAAATTAATTTATCTGCTACAGTACTGCAGGACCCCAAGTCATATAGAGAGTCTAATACATTTACATCAGGGCTTTACACTACAATTGTAAATACGTATCAAACCACTGAATTCTGTGGGTGAAATACAGTGCTCACAACAGCCGAAGTAATGAAGCAGGTGTCTACTGTAGGAATACCAACTCTAGCTGTTCTCCCTCTTGAGGCAATGGTTATTTGGAGGCCTGAGACTGTATCAAATAGGCCACATTTTGAACTCAGGACAGACTGTGGGATGTAAGGCGGTGAACAGAGATGCATGTTAGCTACCCCCATAAAATATCCAGTTCTTTAGGGGACAGCCCCTTTACAGTATTTAGGATGGTCTCAAGACCTTTTCTTCAAGGAAGTGTGGGCAGTGACAGACCACTTGGGACAAATATCTAGGTCTTTGCTGCTGCTTTTTCTTCTGACTTCTGAGCTACAAGAACAATGCAGGGAAGGGGAATTTCATGTCACCCCAGGCCCTTGGGGTCTGTCAGAGAAGCTAGCAACAGCTTTGTTCTTCCTTCTAAAGGACAGGACCAAGAAGGACATGGGCAGAGAAGATAGTTATTGTTGTGTCGTCATTATACCTGGTCTAGTTGGAACACCACAATTCAAAAATCACAGAATGTAGCTAAGGGTGAATATAGAATCATAGAATCCTAGAATGGTTAGAGTTGGAAGAGATCTTAAAGATCATCGAGTTCCAACCCTCCTGCCATGGGCAGGGACACCTCCCACCAGACCAGGTTGCTCGAAGCCCCATCTAGCCTGGCCTTGAACACTCCCAGGAATGGGGCATCCACAACTTCCCTGGGTAACCTGTGCCAGTGCCTCACCACCCTCACAGGAAAGAATTTCTTCATAATATCTAATGTAACTCTCCCCTCTTCTAATTTAAAACCATTACCCCTTGTACTATCACTACACTTCCTGGCAAAGAGTCTTTCTCCAGTTCTCCTGTAGGCTCCCTTCAGATATTGGATTAAGTATTTTGCAGTGGGATTATTCATGGCCCAAGGCCTCCCAGTTTAGAATGTCGGGTCTGAAGCTGAACATCCTGCATTAAATCCAACCTGTTTGAGTTGTAGGATATGCTCTGAGGTTTACCTGTTCACTCAGTTTCCTGAGCAATGCCCATTGCCTATGGCAGGTTGTTCTCTTTTGCTTGGGAGGAGCTGTGAGTTTGCAGAGAGAGACTCTGTGGTCTGACAAAGTAAATTATTGTTGAATTAATAAATAAGGACTGAAAAGCTCATGAATATAATCTTTTCTCCTTCCTTGCTGTTTTCAAGATGTCTGCAGTTGGGGTTTTATTAGCAGGCATATTTTTCAAATGTCTTCAGGTCAGTGGAAAAAAGAGAGGACTCTGGAAGAACTGTCTGTGATGTGTAAACCCAGCCTTTTGACATTAAATGTCAAATGTGAAAATGAGATTTATCATCTGCAGTTGAGAGACACTTAATATTGGTATCTTTGTTTGAAGCTTTAATTTGGTTTAAGTCTATTTACCAGGACTGTAACAGGATATATTATTCTGACCTTTATTTTTTGGTGGTTTTTTTTTTTTTCACTTTGAAAACCCTCAAATTCAGCAAGTTACAGCTGATCCCTATGTGCTCTGTCTGAAATCAGTGTTTCCTTTTATCTTTTCTTCCTTTTTATCTAAACATAACTGTTGAAATTAAGTTCTGCTCCATTCCTTTGTGGAATTGTGGTCTGCTGAGTACAATTTTAGTACCGGTGACATAACCTATTAAATTCTTCTCTGCTTATACTAGTCTAATTTTAAAGATTCATAATATTTTGAGTCCTATTGTTTTTACTTACTTAAATCTTGTTGGTCTACCATTCCCTCAGAAATTTGAAAGTTGACTTTGTCTAGTCACTTACATTGTTCCAAATCCATCCATGCTGTTGAGACCTAATTCTGTTGCAGCATGATCCACAGGGCCCTTATTAAGCAGAGGAATGTATTGATTTAGTGTATGGCAGTGTGAATTGCATTGAAGGAGCCCAGACTTACACTTCACATAGACCATGATTTTTTTTCATGGCTGTACATTCACTCTGTGTTCTTGTGCAAGCCTTCAGAGCACAGGGTGGCTGTGAGCCTGCCCCAGCTCCCTCTTGTGCCTCTCACATGTGGCTTTTCATGAACTGGATCAGCATTTGGCTGAACTTCAGATCTGGGTTTTGACATTTTTCTGTAGTTTAATTCCTTATTTCTCTGCTGCCTGGATATTAAAAAAAAAAAAAAAAAAAAAAAAAAGTCAGGATCTTGGTGGGGAGGGTGGGTAGGACCTGGGAGAACAAAATTCTTGACATTAAAACTGGAAGGTGGAAATGTGTAGACATTTTCTATGTCTGAAAGACTATGAGTTCTTTGATTAACATCTTACTACTTTCGACAGCCACTTACTACAAGATCCACATTGACACGTATTTTTAGCTGAAAAGCTTAAAAAAAAAAGAAAAAAAGGAAAGAGCACTTTCTTTAGTGATTATCAACTGACTTTTTCAGGTGCTGAAACCACTTTTCTCTTTACTCTTGTCTGTTGGGGTCTTCATCCTGAAGGATGATTCAAATGTACAGTCTTCAAACAGCAAGGGGACGATGAGGGAGGATTGTGTGATATGACTCAGGAGACATGAGCACCCTGGAGACACTTGCTGTTCAAAGCATTCTTCAACCTGAAACAGATGGGATTCATCCACGCCTTGGGCAAGATCTGTGCCACTGGCATCCTTTCAGAATAGTACCATTACTGTGGTGTAGTGACTATTCTTCTCTGTTGCTTAGCCATGCATCAGGCTTGGTTCCCATCTAACCTTGAGATAGCGTATAGATTGTGTACTGTGTAAAGATTATAGACCGTGTATGAATTATATACTGAATGGAAGAACAATTTATGTACTTGAAAATGGATGCTCAGGGTACTCCTTGAGCCTAGGTGGTGTTTGCCTCTGACAACCTAGCCTGATGTCTGTTCTGTATCCCAAAAAAGAGGTGCTACACCTGTTTCCAGTAACCAGAGACTTCCTTGAGTATACAGCATTCATCTTCTTTAGTGCACTATTCTATCTGCATCCCCTCTGTGCTAATTCACAGAATCTATTATTTAGCAAAACTATTTTTCAGCATGTGGATACTTTCAGAATAGGAAAACAACCAGCCATGATTTAAGGAGGGAGCGTATCAATTTTTAATTTAAGGGAGTATACACACTGAAGTGTAAAAATGTGCTGAATGTCATGTTTCTCGTACATGCTGCATCATACATCTACCTGACCTAAGTCAGTATGTGTCAAGCTTTCACCAGATTTTACATAAAATGTTATTATATTCTCTTGAAGACCAGATAGTGAGCAGGCAAATTGCCCTAGCTGGGTCCATGAAGAGAAATCCAGACTGTTTCTCCAGAAAACAGTAAACTAGCAGTTAGACTCCACTTTCATCGCCTGAAACCCAAGTTGTGATGTGTGGTGGTTCTCACATACCCGGTAGTTTGGCAATGTCACCAAATGTTTATTTGACAGTGTTCCCTGCTCTCAGAAACAGCAAAAGAGGCTTGTTTTTCCCTTGCTGATATTTTTTCAAAGACTGTGTTCATTGCCTTCATCTGACTCTTATTTCTTCAGAGACATCAGAAGGAGTTGCTAGGTTGACCCCAGCAGTGACTAAGCTCCATCCACCCAGCCACTCGCTCCCCCATAGAGAAGAGAATGGGGGGGGGCAAAAGTAAGCAAACTCATGGATAATGAGGCTGCTGATCATGCAGGCTGCTGTGAAGAAAATTGACTCCATCCCAGCCAGACCCACTGCAGGCTGGGGCCAGAAAACCAATGGGGGATGGTCCCGGATAAGGTTAAATTGTATACGGGAAGGCTAGTGCCATGTAAAATTCCTGCCTTTTCTGAGTGGCAGTGTGAGAACTGGAGAAGAGCTTTCTCTTCCCCATTAGTAACATTTTATTTCTTAGGCTGATTGTGCTTACAGCCAACAACCCTTCACATGCACGTGTTGACTGCTTATTTATGGTTGGTGTTGCTGCAAGTTTAGCGTTTGGGATGCAGCTTCTGAGTCAGAGCCCTAAATTTTGGTATAGGCAAGTGAGTTTGGTGTCTGGGCTCCAGTGAGTCCCAGTGAAGATCTGTCACTGCTGTGCTGCCCAGGGAGTTCAGAACATGATTCAGCTAATTGAATGTCTGGTCTTGGGGTGAAGAGTGGTTCTCAAGGCTTCGCTCACTTTAGTAACTTGCTCTCCATTGACTGTAATGCAAGTGTAGACGCTGATGCTGTTCGTTTCTAACATCAGATGCCCAAATCTACACCCAGATGGCAGGCCTAGCCTTGGGCTGAAATCAGTAGCCTGCATCTGGAGGTGTTTGAGATACCCCAGGATACTTGGCTTGCCTGCAGCTGCCAGGCTAGAGGGACTTGGCTCCTCCATAGGTTGTGCATCGTATCAGCCAACCACGTGGGTATCTTACCAGTGTCTGTAACGGTACTTAGTGTCTGGACAGCTGAACTGACCACCCCGGTGGAGCCTCAAATACCCACGAGTGTGATAATGCAGGTTCTCTTAACAGTAAATATAAAGAAATAAGTCCTGTTGTCTGAAATTAATTTAGATTTCGGTGCCCTGCAAGTACCTGTTTCCCTGCATCGAACATGACAGTAGACTAGAGTTAGAGGTCATCAAAATTGAGACAGAGGGAGGTGAACACTTCTACAAAGTCACACACCCTTCTACAAAGGATCTGGTAATTTCTGTGTGTTTCTTTGGTCTTTTTAAACCTGCTGTCTTAGAGTATCACATATTTTTATACATTATTTAACAGCTGGAATATATATTCCTTTTTTATTTGTAAGGCACATTGACATACTTATCTGTTGCACAGCAACATGTTGTAAGTAACTGCTTTTCATGACAACTGCCTTTTATGATTTCTGAGTAGGAGTGCTGGCTGCTGTATTTTCCAGATGAAAGTTGAGATGATGCCCTTATTTATAGATAGAGGGAAAAAGGGAAAGGAAACTTTAGACTAATAGTCAAAATTCTTCTTTTACGCAGAGTGCACAGAAGGCTTAGTTATGAATGCCTTTGCATTTATTAGTGTATTATTTATTATTTTATCATCTTTATGTCTTCAAAAGTACCTGCTTTCTTGCATACTGGGGAATAGATAAGCTGTGTCAACCTACTGCATTCTTTATGCTTCCAATTTATGTGAACTGGTGGAAGCTCTACTAGTGGAACTATTGAAGCAAGTGTCAGATACAGGCTTACTCTAAGCAAAATGGTTTGTGGCAGGTTGCTATCTGGAGCAATTTCATTTGAGATAATGGTTCTGGGGCCTCCAGCACCAACTCCCTGAATGACGTGTGTGGGAATGCTCATCAGTGTGCAGTTTTTTAAATATTTCATACTGTTTATGAAGGTCTAAAATATAGAGAGAAAGATGGCAAGGAAATAAAGCAGCACAAAGAGACACTTGTGGAAAATTTTATGAAGATTTTCACCCTTGGACAAGCAGTTGTAACAAAGTGATAATTTATCACATTGAATGTTCTTCCTTGCAGCCAAGGAGTATTGCAAAGTGATATTTCCATATGAAGCACAGAATGATGATGAGCTCACAATCCGAGAAGGTGATGTCGTCACACTTATCAGTAAGGTAAAAGCAATATTTTTCTCCTATAAGCAGAGACCCAGTTTTTAAAATCAGCATTGATTGCAGTAAAAACTGTATTTGTGCCTTTGGCAGTGCCCTTCTTAAAACAATGCAAGTTTGACAATGAAACATTACATGTATTTCAGAGTGCCCTACATCTCCCTTCCTCTTGTGTTTTGGAGCCTTGCCTTGATAAGTGACGAACAGCAGATGTGTACTCTTGAGTTTACAAGTTCATACAATTAGTTTTAATTTTAATCTGTTAGCAGATCTACATAAATTGTAAATTGTTCCCTGTAATGAAAATAAGCTGGAAGACTCAAGAAAGCGGTACCTTTGAACACCTCTGTTAGGTGTGTGAGTTATCTTTCCCGTAGGAATTGTGAATTGGATTTTGTGGGTTAGATGGAGATAATGTGCTTAAATGAGCTTAACGAACTAAACACTTATTTAAAATGATGCTAAAGCAGAAAAAGATAATAAAACATAAATTAAATAATTTTAGATCTGTGTTCTTTTCTTTAAAACTACTTTCAATTATTCAAGATTAGAAATGAAAATTTATTGCCAGGATTTATGCTAAATCTCCAAGAACTATACAGTAAGAGGGTGAGTAAACAGTTGGTTTTCTTTTAGAAGAGCTGTACACCATGTTACTCAAAATGGATTATAGTTTAGGTGCACTTAAATTTCCTACTCTTGTTTAAAGATGTTACAGTTTGTTTAAATATTTTTGACTGCCAGACATAAGTATATGGGAAAAGAAAACTACAAAGTAGAATTTTGCACGATGAAGATGAATTGTAATGATGTGCACAATGGTGCTGTTGTGGTTTGCTTATAGAATTTATTATACTTTTATACTTTCATATAATTTATAAGTTCCATAAGAAATTGTTAATTGCCTGAGCAATTTGGCAAGTGGGTGGAAAACCCCAAGAACCTTGGGAAGTACATCTGGGGCAGTGTTTGCCATATACGAAGCCATTTGCAATCCTAGAGGTCATCTTCTTTGTCCTGGAGAATATACATGTAACTAAGGGAAAATAATCAGACATTTGGTAGGAAGAGAAACTTCAAATTTAAAACAAAAAATTGTGTACATTAAATATCCTTTAAAGAGTTGCTCTTGCTGGCTTTTTTGTTTAGCTTATCTTGGAAACTGTTTGGCTTTGCCTGGCTTGGAATGTTGCTCGCACATTTAACAGTGTCTCTGATCATGGAAATGGTTTTTAAAATGTTGTTCCCGTCCATTTTATGCTTTATTGACCAGGTTGACTTAACTCTCTGGGATGGCTGGTCTCCAGATGGAGCTGTGTTCTTCAGTATATGTAGATAAAGAGACAACTACTCCACTGAGGTTTCAATATGAGGTTTTGTTTGCTTGCTTTTTCCCATTTTCTTCTTCCTGCTGCCACTGCCTCTACAGTGGAAGGCTATTTGTCTTTTATAATAACTGAGCTAATGATTTGGCTGAATTGATCAGATTCCTCAATCATGCAGTGAGAAGTTTGTCAGTATGTTCTCTAGTATACGCCCCTGTCCTGGTCTCCAGCCTGATGGACATTTTATTCAGTTTTCTTCTTTCTGTGGTGTGTCATATGTCTATGAACAGTTACATAAAACTGTTCCTCTGGAGAGTGGGGGATCTCAAGGCAAAAAAAAAAATGTTTCTCCATGGATGCTTTTTTATGCTGTGTCTGAACTAATTTGAAGAAACAGTGCTTAATAACGCGTCTCTTTGCAGATTCTTTTGCAGTTTGTAGATCTCGTTGCAGTCTTGTGGTTTTTTTTTTTTTTTCATCTGTTTTCAATGCACAGTTTAAAAAGTAAAATGCAAGTGGTGTGAAGTCAGGGGCCTTGTTGTAGAGTTCTGGAAACAATGGGGTACCCTCCATGTTCTACCCTACAATATAGTAACTTTATTTTAGTGCAAATGTCCTGAAGCAGGTGTCTCTTCTAATTTTTCTTTTAGTCAGCAATAACAAAGTCAGCCTCACCTTTTTGCCCACAAATAGCTTCTGCTAGAGAGTTGCCTTTCACCTGGAATTCAAATTACCATGTGTGGAGAGTCCTTTCTGTAACTAATTAGCGATCCATACTGACTAGGAGGAATTAAATAGAAATGTATGAAGTACTTCAGAAACTATTACCCTAGTTTGGCTTTGCTATCAGATTATAGAGTTTCTTTTAATCGATTTGCAAGCAATTGTTTTGCAGGGTTTGGTTTCTGTGCTGGACAGTATCAGACAAAATTTACTCTTCTCAATTACCTAGACCAAGGAGAGAAGATTGTTATTTTTAAAGAAAGAGATGGGTGTCATGGTACTTCCTACAACCATAGATGAGTTATCATAAAATAATGTGTTTTGCTGAAATCACTAAAACCAGAAAGTTCTATGACTTCTCAGTATGAAAAGTGCCTCACTAGGCTAATCTGTTTTCACACCGTCAGATCTATAAGAATGTTGAAAGCCCACTATTTTAATCATACTGAATTTGCATTTAATTGAAAACAATAGCATTCAGGAGAATGTGTGGAAGTTGCTGAAGTAGTAAGGAGTGAGTCACACAAGAATGGGAGCGAAAGCTCATGAAACTAGCACAAAATGAATTACAAGAATCTTAGAAAGTTGAAGATGAGATAGCGATTGATAGGTGCTAAGGGGAAGGGGAGTGACTGGAAAGTTACTAGGAGAGCCTATGTGTTTGTGCACATGCATCTGAGAATATATGTGTGAGGAAGCTACTAGCCCAGTATTCACCTTAAAACACTGAAACTTTTTTTTTTTTATGGAAAGAATTACAAAGGAGTAATATCAGTAAATGCAGAATTCAAATTTACCATTTTAACAATGCTTCTGCAGATGAAAGAGGTAAGATTGTACCAGATTTCTCTCTTTTCATTAGCTAAATTAGTCCCTTTGTCAAGATCATCACATATCTATCTTATATAAAGTACAAAGCAATGTTTTATTTTGTTGTGGCCTTTGCAGCATCTCTTTCAAGTTGTCACTGTTGATGGATGTTGAGATCTTGAATCAAAAGCTGATCAGACCTTTCCTGTGGGCCTCTATGATAAGGGAATTTAAATGTCTACTTTTTTTTTTATGAAATAGTCAAAGTACTTTGAATGGATTTGCTGAATCACAATTGAATTCCCCAGTCATTAGAGAATGTGCTGATAAATTTTGTTAGAAAGCTGAAGTGAGGTTGATCATTTCCTGGTCAGAACAGTATGTATTTTGGGACATACCAGTGGAAGGAAGACATTATGCAAGAATGATAGCCAAAAATAACTGCCACATAAACAGCGTATTGAATAATTTTTTTTAATGAACCGCATAGTCCTAAATAATGGGAAGGCTACACGGTGAGATAGAATCCAAACATATGGTAGTAACAGTTGTTTTCTTAAAGGTTAACATTTACCTAAAAGACTAGAAGACATGCAGAAACTAACTTCACATAAATGTATTACAAAAAAAATCTGGAAAAGATTTTTCTCTCTTCCTTTTCCCCAATGAAGCAAATACCCTTGTAGATACATAAAAAATAATTTATTTATTAATTACTGGAAACTAAAGTGGAAAAATGATAGTATTTAATTCCTTACGGCAAAACATTCAAAGATAAAAGACCAGAAGATATTTCTCAGAATTGTAAAGGAAGGTAAAAACTTCATCATCAAGGTAAAACAGTAAACCTGATACATTTGCTTTGCAAAAAGGGTCTAAGAAAAATACAGCTTTGGAAGAAAGACAACAAAATGCAAAATACAGTAATTTTACTTGTACAGTTGATTGTTATGCAATTTGATGATAACATACATTCATAAACAGAAAAGATATGAATTACAAGAGGCCATGATATTGACCCTGTAGGTTATTCTTTGTACTGCTAAACATTTGTGTTCCTTAGGTAGTTTTTTTAGTGTCTTCAGAAGTTCCTAACAGCCTTTGGATAAGGACAAGAACACTGGTAGTGACTGCACTGTGTGGCTGAGGGGAGTGGTGAACAAGTGTTTTATCATGCTCAAATATTGATTTTGAAGATTGTATTTGTAATAAATAGAGTAACTTTTAAGCTGCAGAAGATTCACATGGCATTTTCAACTGTCATCCTGAAAATCTTTTAGGATTTTTCATTTTATAGGTAGCTACTGTTGGCTACTTTCTAGTGTTACTGAAGACTCTTTATGCAAACACTACACATGTCTTAGTAATTCCAATAAATTCTGACAAAATACAAAGGATTCTGGAGATACATAAAATGACCTGTGTGAGGAATCGATGGTAATAGCTTAATAATTTCAAAGCAAATACGTCAAGCACACATTGGCGCCTGTGCACTCATTTGAACACGGTTTTATTTGCGAGGGTGTGAAAGATTTCATTGCACTGCATCAATATACCTGAGCTCTAGGCAGTAAAGACCACTTTGTTCCCAGGAATGGAAATGGTCTGGATAAATAAAATTAACTACTTCGAAAATCATTGTAAATTTGAAAAGCTGACAGTAATGGAAGGGTATCCTCACCTGAACCCTTATTATTGGAGTAGAAGTAGTAGAGGGTAATATCAGCGGCAATTCTGCTAATTCTGAATTTACAAGATGTTGAAATTATTAAGTGTCAATATATTAGCTGGAGTGATGATCTGGTGCCTTGCTCTGCATATCTGGTCCAGCTGTCTCTCAGCGTCCACCTGCCTGGACTGCAAAGCCTTTCTTTTCCCACTGGAGGCTAATAGCTGAATACATGGCATCAGTGATAGGAGCATGTTATGCTGAAGTGATGGATGAACATAATAGGGGGTTCTTTCTGATATTGCAAAGGAGCTTTCATGAGGAGGCAATTTTCACAGAGGGTGTCCAGCCTCCTTTTGGATTCATCAAAACTGTCTGAAGGATTAATGAGGTGAAAAAGAAAGCAACAGTGACATTCTGTAGCCTCCCAAAACCATGATGATGCTTTTCAAATAGTACTGGGCAAGTTGATGCATTGGTATCACGAAAGATGCAACAAACTAATGCCTGTCACTAATGAAAAACTTACATGACAAATTATCTGTCCAGATATTTAATGACAATACAATTTCTCATGCTTAATTCTTTGTTGGGGAAAAAAGAGCTGTGAAGTCAGTTCCTAAAAATAAGCATAATGGTAATCAGTATTTGCAAAGATAGTGTTTGCTTTAGGTGTTATTATTAATAATTTACTGTGAGATTTGCAATATTTGTGGTTTTCAAAATGCCACACATTTATTGAGTCCCTGCCCTGAAGCACATGCAATTAAGTGGCAAGACAGAGAAGTAAGTACAAGCAAATAGAAGAGTGTAAGGAAAAAATGAAATGAGATTCAGTCTCAATACTCTCTTTCATATTGTCATATTTTCATTATTGCATTGACTGCTCCATGCATTTGTCTGTTAGAATATGAAATCTGTCTTTATACAGAACATTTAATATTTTCTGATTTTTAGAGTAGTCGTTAGGCACTTAATTTCACCCCCAGTCTATTTATAGACAGTTACTCGAGTGTGGCCCTTCTGCCAAAACAATTCTCCCAGTTTTCCCTCTTACAGCATCTTTAAATGCTCATCCTGGTGCAGGAGGTAATTGTCCAGAGCACTTTCTTTAGCTAAGCGTTTGCCAAGGAGAAGTCGGCTGGGTAGGGCTGTGAAGGAAAACAGCTGCTCTAACGGATGCAGGAGGCTCCTAAAGGGATGAAATTAGTAAGTGCTATGTACAAGAGTCTTGCCAGTGAGTTGAGGCCAGGAGCAGGGGAAGGAGCAGGAACCGGACAGTATGATAGAGGAGGACGCTAGCTGATACTTAATTGAACGTTCCACTAGCTTGTGGTGTCTCTAGGGTAGAAACCTGTCTGTTTCTGCATTTGTTTCCATGGAGGAGGCTTCATCACTGAGTTTTTCTGTATGCTTTTAATTACAAGCAGCACACACATACTTTACAAACCTTGGTTATAGAAATATGTGGAGGAATTGGAAGACTTTCTTTAGAAGACTAATTTTTCTTTCAGTATGAGAAGATAGATAGATTGTATCGCTCATTTTTCCGTATTAAATGATTAAAAAAAAAAGCATGGTAATATTTGAGGTCATTAAAAATAAAGCTAATTGGCCAAGAAACCATAGTTTTTCAAAGCAGAAGTAAGGTGGCTTAAGGTTGTCCCTTTCAAGAGAAGGGAGGAAGTTAGTCGTATTTCATCATAGTTGTTCAGATAAGTTTGTTTTTCCTCAGATGACAGCCAAAAGCTTTTATCATATTTTAAAAAATGAGTTTACTAGTATAACAATACAAAAATATTAGGTTATGCAGGGGAAAATACAATCTGGTTTAGTAAAACATAAAAGTGTCTTTTTGTCAGAGCAACCCAGTGGATTCTTGTTGACACTAAGTATTGGGTCACACAGATGCCCCTATTTGGGGTTTTAATACAAGTTCTTTTGAGCATTTGTAACTTCTGCAACAATCTTGTGTACAGAAACTGAAAGGAATACAGTAAGTAAACACCAAATAATGTCCAGCTTTAAGAAAGCTTTTATGTTGTTTTGTTTAAAGAATAGCATGTGAGCAATAAGGGCACTAACTGCTTGCTTTTAGAAATAAATAGGTATTTCCCTTAGAGAGAACAATACCATAAAGTGTCTCAGTGCATGCCTTTTTCTCTCCTGAGATAACCATGAATTATTCAGCACATCTTTCGCCAGACCTAATAGCCATACCTAATCTGCTTTCTGTGTTCCTTGCCCCCTATGCTGTGCACAGCACCAGCTTTTCCCCCAGGACCTCCTGCCTCCTTAGCCGATTGGGAAATCTGCTCATACCAAAGCTGCTGATTTCATACAAGAAATTATTTTGCAAACGGTTCATGCTGGGGGTGCACTGTTGCATAATTGATGGTCGGTGGCTGCTGAAAGGGATGGTTCAGCTCCTTCACTCTTGCCTTGCAGCTGGCAGCCTTGGCCACAGGATGTGCAGGGGCATGTGAGTAGGAAAGGGTGATCTGAGGAATAGGATTGCCCCTGCAGTCAGCAGCCTGCCAAGGGACTGGCTTAGTGGTAGGGTCACTTTTCCCTGACCTGAAATTTCCCTCTGAAGGTTTTGACCCTAATTTTTGCTGTATTTCAAGGCGTAGTGCCATGCAGGATGATAACTGAAGAACAAGAGGTCCTGCAGAACAAGACCCTTTTGATGTGCTACCAATGTCTGTGGCGGGTGCCTAAGGTAGAACTTGTGTCATTGAGTAGAAGCATGAGTGTTTACTCATACGACTGATATGAAGCAGTTATGTGAAACCTGTGGAGACACTTGTGAATAAATAAATATGTTCATTTTCTAAAATGATTTTATATATTTAGTAAGTTACAGAGAAAACAGACTGTGAGCAATTGTCCTCCCAGTTTTCTTCTTGTCCAAGACGTTTAAATCTTTATAAATGAATTTTTAACACTTACTTATATCTTGCAGCATTTCTTGGCTGATGTGATTAGCAATGGGGCATTAAGTAAGGTCTGTGTAGAGATATAGCCCAATAATATATTTAAAATTGTACCAGGTGCAGCTTACTTTTCATTGTTATCTTTAGAAACATTACTGAAACACTAATACTTGAGCTCAGCACTTAAATAAACTGGGAAGCCTGAGATTATTATGGGGGAGAGGGGAGCAGCCTCTCTAGTTAGTTTGAATGCTCTTCTAGTTAGTATATTTATAATTTTTTCTTTTTTAAAGTATACACTGAAGTTCTCTTTTCCTGTTCTTATTATCACTGATTGCAGTGCTACAGCAGTGCCTTCAGAGGAAAGGATTCTGTTGTTCCTGTGAAGTCACAAATTTGAATTTTGACAAATGGAAGTTCATGCCAAGTTATGTAGGTTGAAGTGGCAGGATCCCCCATGCATGCAATGCTTCAAGATTTGCATCATTTGAAAATAGTTAGGTTTATTTGTAAGTGTGTTTAATATAGCCAAGCTAATCTAAACTGGTGACATATTTTAAGATAAAAAAGGAAAGAAATTTTTCTCTGCCTTCTGCTTACAAAAGATATCATTGAAATCCTGAGGTGTCTGGAAAACTGTGATTATTGCTCAAAATGTGGAATTTAGACTCGCTGCTTAGCTTCATCCTTTCTTTTATCCTGAATGCTGGGTTCACCTGCTGGTTTCATGGTATTATCTGAAGTCCATACTTTTTAGAAAAGGAGAGCTATTTAAAGGGAAAGTAAAAATGCACATATAGTGCCAAGTAATTAGTAATTGTAATTAGGACCCTGGTCCTAAGATGTCTGTGATGTGGGTAGTAATAGCATTAAATAATCCTTTGAGTGTTTGTTCTATGCTTTTATAATCTTTCTAAGTAAAAAAATAAAAAATGTAAATACTACATCTTGGTTTATCAGAGGCATAGATTATGTCTGATACTGGCAGCGCTTTTCTTGCTTGTGTTGGCTAATTTAGGTTGAGTATTGGAGTGCTAGGGTTTTATGACGTGTAACATACTCATTTCTCCATGATATTCTGCTGACTGAACATTGCAAATGAAGTGAATACCCAGAAGAGATTGTTTTGTTCAATGAGCAATGTAATTTTTCCTGTTTGCACAAATATTTCTTAAAAGCATTTCAGCTTCATTACTGATTAAGCTATTTGCTCATGGAGTTGAAAGGCAAAGCTTAGATTAAGCTTGAAACAGATTTAACAACAAAATATCTGCTATCATCAAACAAATGATCTGCTAGGTCCTCTAATCTAATGTCCTGGGTGTGGCAGGTCATTCATTATTCTCTACCAATTTCTTTTTTTGAAGGGCCTGATAACTTGGGCTGATGCTTGAATGCTGTGTCTTCTGGAGTGGTATCTTCTTGCTGCACCTTCCAGTAAAAAAACATTGTTTGGAAAGAGTAATGTAATGGCAGCTGAAATAATGTCTAGTTTCTGATGGTCTCTCCCATTTCCTTCCATGCAATAATGACATGGTAAATTTTTAGTAGAGTCTTGGAGCTTATGGATAAAGAAAAACATCCTTGTTTGACATTCTGAGCTTTAAAAGATGCCACTAGTTTTACCAGATGTAATGCTCCCTAAGGTTTGGGCGTGAGAGCTGACAGGAGCACGGAATGATATGTATAGGATTTGGGACTTTTGGGACATAGGCTGAGGACCTGAGCAGGATCAATCTCCAGCTTAGGAGGTTAGGGGCCAAACAGACCCAGACTGGAAGGGTTCCTCTCATGCTTTTCTTCAAGGATTCCATAAAATGGACTAATTTTTTGTCTGTTGGACTGTCTCTTTTACCTAAAATGAATCTCAGATTAGGTAGTTGTTGAGAGATTCATTCTGCCTTATTGCCAGATTTTAAAATTATATTTCTGCTGAGTACTTCATTACTAACCAGATGCTTTAAATCACAGCCATTTTCTTCAGAAGTATTTAACAAGTTTTGCACTATACTGTAAGGTCTCTGGTGGATATCTGCAGAGCCTGGATATCTGGTACCTGGAGCACCTCCTCCCCCTCCTTCTTCACTAACCTTGGTGTCTGCAGAGTTTCTCTCACATATTCTCAGTCTTCTCTCCAGCTGCAATTGCTATTGCGTAGCAACTTTTTTCATTTCCTTAAATATCCCAGAGGTGCTACCACTGTTGCTGATGGGCTCAGCCATGGCCAGCAGCAGGTATATCTTGGAGTCAGCTGGCATTGGCTCTGTCAGACATGGGGGAAGCTTCTAGCAGCTTCTCACAGAAGCTGCCCCTGGTACCTTCCACTCCTCACCCCCTACTACTAAAATCTTGCCATGCAAACCAAATACACCAAGTCTGGTTTTTAGGAGAGGGGGCTTTATATAAAATACAGGATACAGGAAACTCCTGCCCACTAGGAGCAGAGGGAGAGGCTGTGAAGCTGTGAGCATTTCCAGGAGGGAAGGTTCAGTCATGTTTGCATGACAGGACAGCCTGTCACTGTCAGGCTTATAGCTGGAAAACAGTGTGGCTGGAGAGATGTGTAACCTGCTGGGTATGAACTTAGGTCTTTTAATTCCGTGGTCTTGAGTGTGGTATCAGCTAGTAAAGTAAAGATCATGTTAGTGGGGGACTGACAGCTCTGCCTTATCAACCTCTGTTGTCATGTCTTTTGCCACCAAAGAAAACCAGCGCTGGTGTTTGACTGAAGGGAAGTTTGTGTTCTTGTCTTGTGACCAGCTGTACTCCTGGGTTGGGCTGATGATTAGGGCTAGCATCTTGTCAGTAGTGTCTGTTTCTACTACTAGTACTGCTGCTTCTGTGCAGTGAGAAGAGCGTTTGTAAGACTATGTAATAGAAGGTGCCTTATGCTGGGTCTTTTTGTTCAATCTCCACCAGCTTCTGCTTTTTTACAATTGGATTAAAGGCCCAAGGGAAGGAACAGCATGGTGCTTGTTCTAGTACAAAGCAGTAGTTTTGCTGCTAATCGAAACTGTTAATATAAGGATACTGTGTGCACAAGAGATCAAGCAACATCATGATTCTTGCACCCAGAAGAGGAGGAAGCACAACTCTAGTGCTATATTGCTTTTCATGGCCAGTATGAGAGTAGCTACAGGATCACTGCTGTTGCTAAAAAGAGACTAAGACAGGATCTTATGCTGTCAATCCTGTTTATATTTCACTTGCATTCAGTAACAGTATGCAAAATCTAGTACTCCAAATAGAAACTTTCTTTACCTGTACACTAAAATATCTTTGCATGGCTTTTGTCTGCTCACTCTAGTCTGGCATCTCTCTCTCTTCCCCCTCCTCCACCACTACTCTTTTAGTCACCACAGAATTAAGTTTCAGAGTAGAGCTGCGTTCTTGTCTTTCTTATCTTATCAATAGTTTTGGGTTTCTATTTTGTTTTCTTCTTTCTTTTCTGTTGATTTAATATTCCCTTCTGCAAAAAAAAAAAAATAATGCCTGTTTTCTCTAGGTGATTTCTTCTTAGGAATTTCTTCACAGCTTTAATGTCTAGATTCTAATTACATGAAGGATATTTTCCACTCGTATTCTTCATGTCAGGAAGACATGTTTTTATTGGTGTTTTTTAGTTCACCTGTGTATACTCTTGAATTTGTTGGCAACATATTGACAAAAGCTAGTTGCATTCTCTTTTTCTGGTGGTTGCCATTTCTCCCATGTTTACCCTTCCTCTGACTCTTTTCTGGCTTATGAAAGTATTCAAGCTTAGGTTGACATTTTAGTATTTTACATATTGTGTAATATTTATTTCTCATACAGTTTAAAATATCCTTCTCAAAAATTCCTCAACACCTCTGTCTTTCTTGTCACTGTATTTTGTCCTGTTCTTTACCCTAATACTTACCACAAAATGAATGTTGCTAATATAATAAACTCAATACATTGGATTTAACTGATTTGGGATCTGCTGCGGTCAGAATTAGAATGGATGTTGATTCTGCTATAGAAGAGTTTTTCAGTCCTCCTTACATTTTTTGCTCCCTCCCTTTACTTCCTTCTCTAAAAGGTAATTATGGTCAGAGACAAGATTTTTGCAACAAAACTACTTCACTGTAGAAATGAGGATAAAACCAACATTTGTGTGTCAAAGTGAAAGTGCTAACATTTCTCTCTAGATTTTTGTTTTCTGTTTCGCAAATCTGCCTCTGCCTGAACAATGAAAAGAGGCTTGGCAATGTGAAACAGCAGTGGATTTCTCTAAGGTATTAGATTGCACTGTCACTGTAGTGAGTACGAGTATAGTCTTTGAGTCCAGCTTTGGTAGGAGCTGATTTTTACAGTAGCTAAATGTTGGTGCAGCTGCCACCTAACTTGCATGATCCCTGGTGTCTGTCAAACACAATTGCTACTTTTTTTCTGTATCAGTTTCATAAATCTTTTGTTCCCCCCCCTTAAACTAAGGTGGATTTTTAGTAAATGGAATACATATTTTTCAGAGAACTTTTGGGATATTTCAGCATCTGATTTTTGTCTGCTTACATTGTTATGAGTCTGGCAGGATAATATGGAGCTTTTGTATATAATCTGCCAAACTTTAACGCATGGAGATACATTGAAAATACTCTGATTAGGATTGTATGGCTGATGGGGATCTAGAGGTATTGGAATAGCTTTTGCTCAGTGTTCACAGGGAGCCACAAGGCTTTAATCGTATTTCTCTGATTGCACTTCATCGTTAATTTGTTAGTACTTGAAGCAGCTTGTGCAACTGTAACTCAGGTATCCTTGTGTTGTGGTCTGTCTTGTGACAGACATACCTGCTGCCAGCATCGTACATGGCCTTCCAGAGGTTGCTAAGGCATAGCAAGCCTGCAGTTGTGTGTAGCAGGAGAGCATCACCACTGATGTTCTTCACCAGATCTCATCTGTAGCTTTTAATTTTTGAGATTGCCTTCTATCCTTCTGCTCAGTGACACAGAAGCCTCCTCTAGCAAATAAAGTAAATGAGAAAATTAAAGAGAAACTGCCTAAAGACTTATTTACTGCATGAAAATCCTGTGTGGTGATTGGCTGCATAAGCCTGAGCGATAAACGGGAGAGAAGAAAAAAGCAAACCTGCAGCTGTTTGGGATTAATGAACATGTAACACAAACTGTGTCTTCGTGAACACAAATGGGCTTTCAAAAAAAGCACTAAGTACAAAATTTATGTGTGTTAATAAAATGAAGAAGTAGGAGTAAGATTTGTGTTTCCTAAGAGCATAAAAAAAGCATTCGACCTAAATAGAGTATGTTTGATGTTATGTGTTGTTTAGTCAGGATTATTAGCTAGCACTAAGCTATAAGCTACACAAGCTTTTTATCTCTGGAAGCTTGAATTATTCTTAATATTTTTCAAAATCTAAATCGGGTCATAAATGTTTTGGCAATTTCGGATTAGCAGCGTAGGGGGTGGAGGGCATTATAAAACACACCATGTGATAGAACAGTTGAGTGCACTGATTACTGGGCTGCGCAAGTAGAGAGAGCCAAGTGGGAGGGTGCCTTCACATCAGGAATGAGGGGTGCTGACTCTGCGCTAAGAGCAAAATCCTGCACAGTGCCTGCCCGTGCCATGCATGACTCGCTGATTATGTCGGTCCTGCACAGAGCTCTGTATTCCTTCAGCAGATATTTTAAAGCCACCAACTAGTAAAGGATCAGCCCTGTTCCCTAGCAAAGGCTTTACAGTCTAACAGAACTGGAAAATATCTCCTAAATAACCCCCAGGAAGGTCTAGAGGAGGTAAATGTCCTTGGTGAAGGTGGTAAAGGAAAGGGAGAATGCAGGAGAAAAACACAGACTAAACACCAGAGAAAATGACCAGGAAAAGAACAAAAAGATTGTTCAGTGCCTGAATTTGTAGCTCAGGAACCCATTAGATCAGAGTATTGAGATATGAAGGAATACACACTAAACAGACGTGATACAAGAAACCAGGCTATTTAGCTTGCATATGTAGTTAGCACATGCTCTGTCTCAGGATATGAGGTGGACTAAATAAGCTAGATAAAAAGCCTAGCACAGAAAAATAACCATCTCCCCCTCCTCCCCCTTGCAAAAGAAACTCATAAAAGCAATGATGTTCTTTAATGCTGGTACATTTTCTCTCAAATATCATGCAATGTTTTTGCATTATAACTTACAGGAAAAAAACAACAAGCTTAGTCATTGTGAATGATATTTTAAAGAATTCTCTTGGTATTATGTCCACTACATTAAGTTAACTTGCATTCTTCTGTCATCTCTGTAGCAGCTGAAACAAATGATTTCATGGAAATATAACGTTAAGGCCATTTGTGTACATGTATTTTATTGCCCATTCAGATTTTTTTTCAGTAAATCCTCTTCCCTATTTAAACGACTGTTTACTTCTTTTAGACAAAGAAATACTCATGCTCTTGCTTTCTCCCTCTGTACTTTTTTAGTGTGTGCTTGATTTGTGAACATTTATATCAAAATTTTTCTAAATTGTGAGGGAGGGCGTGCTATGATTGTTCCTAGGCGGATGATGAAGTGAAGATCAGAGTGAGTATATTTTGAAGTCTGCACTCATTTTGGATACTCACCTTGAAAAAAAAATACCAGATCTGTCTTTTAATAAATATTTAACATTCTTTTCCCCTGTACACACAGCTACAACAGTGACTGATTTGAGCATGTGACATTTTTAACTCTAGAGCTTTTACATGTACTTGCTCAACAGGCATGACTTCACAACCAAATTGCATAGATAAACAATGTTAGGACATGCACTTCCACTTGTTTGGGTTTTTTTCAACTATTATCTCACACCACAAGGACATTAATATTCTGGACACCTTGATCCAGTGCTGTTTCTGGATAGATGTTGCCTCATAGCATATATGAAGCTTGTAGAATTTGGCCTGTTTTCTTTACTTCTGTCCAATATTTTTAGTTTTGTTCTCTGTGAAAACCTATATAATTATTTAGTGCATATTGTTGCCTCTTACTTTTTCCTAAACTACCTGCCTGCTCTTGTCTACTTTTATTATGTACACACATAATAAAAGTTCCTGCTTGTCCCTGTATTCTGGTGTTCCAGATGCACGGCTTTTTCTCTCTCTTTCATTTTACTGAAAAGCAAGAAGGGATGGGTGATTGTAATGAACAAGTTCTGTACGTTATCGTGTCTTCTTCCACAACTCAGAATCTTTGCAGGGAAAGAACCACTCAGTTGCTGCAGCAGGGAGTGATGGAGAATCCTCACTGCAGGATGATCTGGAACAGTGACCATGCCCCAAGCTAGAACTGTTAGACCTACATGAGTACTATCAAGTATTCAGATAACTCAGCGGCTAAATTTCAACTGATGTTTTCTGAACAGTACTGAAATGTGGCTTTTTGAAAAGCAAAAGTACTTCATGAAATCCGGGAGAGTTTCCACAGGCTTGGATTAGAAATGTTGCAATAGGAACATCCAACATGTTGAACTCTTGAGCATTTCCAGTGTGGCAGCTGGGTATACTTGGCAGCTGCAGATGGTTTGGTCAATCCAGATCTGTAGCTGTGGAAGCAGTGATGCCGCAACGATTGCTTAAGGCTGATGTTGCCAGATGATGTGGGATCCCAGCTGTAAACCCAAGCCTGTTTAGCCATGGCTGCCATAGAATGGAGGGGATCCCTGGTGAATGTGTGTCATGTCCAACCCATGCACTGTTTGTGGTTTTTGCTTTCCCTCATGTCTCAGGTGTGTCATATTGCATGGCTCTGAGCCACATGAAGATTTTGGACTACTGCTCAGGAGGATAGAAAGGTTGGCCAGCCTGGTGCTAAAACTGGCTGAAATGGTATTAAGATTGAGCATGTGATGGATGACGTTCCCATAATTGTGCTTTGGAAAACAGCTGAATTGGTTCAGCTACAGCTTTCAGAGAAAAACGTGGAAAATCTCCACTGGAAGTGTTCTCTTTAGCAAATGCAAAAATAAGGACACAAGGAACACTTTTAACCTTCTCTAAAATGGTTGTGGCTTCAGGTACTAGTATTATTCATTACCAAAATAGTTGTATTGGGTTTTTTTGTCATTTAGACTCTTTGATACACTAGTTCACCTATTTTGTATTGCTAGGCACACTGCATCGTGCTGCTCAAAAATACTGCAGGAAAAGGTGGTGCTTGATATTGATTAGGTGTATAATGCCTTCTCAATTGGACTGTGATGAAATTTAATAATCTCATAAGTAATTCTAATATGTCAAGATTACTTTTCTTGAAAGTATGGGAAATAAAGGAGCTTTTTTTTACCTCCTGAGAAATACGATATTTAAGTTACTGTCTTTCTGGAAAATGAAGTCAGAGAGAAGTAGTATCATACATACTCAAAATGCTTACTGGTTTAATAGGTCAAATGGTGAAACAGTGTTTTGCTTTAGACAGTCAAGTTCTTGAGCTTTTACAGCATGTTTAATGTTCTTTCCTAGCTGCTCCATGTAATAATATAATGCAGGGTGATTATGGAAGTTTTTATCTGGTAGATTACCCTGTTAACCTGGCGCTCCAATAAATTGTCATATACTAGCAAAAAGGCAAGACATTATGCAAAAGAGCACTTCAGCACACATATCTATTCAGCACACAAGCATATTGTGGTTTTCATTTTATTTTACTATTTTGTAGGATTGCATTGATGTGGGTTGGTGGGAAGGAGAGCTCAATGGCAGACGAGGAGTGTTTCCAGATAACTTTGTCAAGCTTCTTCCTTCTGATTTTGAAAAAGAGGTAAGTGATGTATTCCTTAATTTTCTCTTTAGAATACAGAATGAAAGTGGAGTTGAAAGAAATTCTCTTTCAGATATGTTTTGACAAATTTTTACTTCTAACTTAACAACAAACTTTAAAGAAAACAAATTTCTACGTTACAAAGCATCTATGAAGAGAACACATAGCACCTAAAGTCATATTACGGAGTTTCTCTGCAGGGTTTCATTGGCCTATTCAGTCAGTCCAGCTTTACTACATTGCTCTGAAAGCTCTCTGTCCTGCATCCCGAGTTTGAGAGGAACTGGAGGTCCCAGGGTAATTTGCTGAGTCAGGTGATGCAATGATGACCAAAACTGTTAACTTTTCTCCACTGTTTTTGTGGTGGAATATGAAAAGTTAGTGTACCACCATCCTGATTGCCAGCAGTCATCACTCTTCCAAAATGGAAAGGGTGAAATTTTATCTGTGAGACTTGAAAGACAACAGTGAGCTTTAGGTATCTCAGAGGCAGATTGCTTTAATTCTCTCAGAATTATTAAAAGAGAAGGTATAAAATCTATGCAGAAGCTTTTGCAGCTTCTATTTATTTGAAAGGGATAACGTTTTTATTTGCCAAACAATGTTTAGAAATCCTGCATCTTCCTGGAAGAAAGTAATGGATTACTTCCCTCAAAAGTCCATTCCATTTTTAGTAACCTTTTCAGTCATCAATGGGGTATTACAAGCTTGCAGTGAGGCTTTTGATGAGTATTTCACCATGACAGTGTAAGCCTTCTATGATAAAACTGAAACTTACTGTCACCGAGCTTCAGTCTTTGGTAATAAAATTGGATGCCAGAGGCAAAAATTAAATAACTTGGAAGGCTTAATAAAAGAACTATTAAACAACTCGCAGAAGCTAACATGATAATTATTGAAAATGAAGATAGAAGAGCAGCAAAAACTGTGGGAGATGAAATCACAGTTCCATAGCAGACTGGATATCCGGGCTTTAGGCCTAGTAATAAAAGAAGGTGGTTTCCAGAAGAGGCAGAAATCATAAACTGTAAGACATAGTGAGCCTATTATAGAATAATGCTTTAAAATACATATATATTTGCTCTTACCCCCTTTTTTGTGGCGAAATTTATTCAGTCTTTTTGAACTTATATATCTTCAGGTGGTTTTTTTTCGTTAGAGCATGATAAATGTAACTTGTAAAATAAATTAAATATTCAGACACTTAGAAATGGCAGCTAGGTTACTGTAAATGTGGAGAATAAAATTTTATTAATTTTTAAAATGGCACAGATCTAGCCACATGACTAACTGGTAGGACTATGGACTGCCTGTCTTTGAATCAGTGCTAAAAGGGAAGGAAATTGATACTTTTTCAGTCGTTTTGTCAGGTATTTTCTGATGTGGTCTGGAAACCTTGGATTCCATCCCATGGTCTGAAAGTATTTCTTGCAGTAGTTCTTCTGCTTGCTGAAAAAAAGATTGGGATCTTTTCCTGTCTCCTTGTTCAGTTCCCAGTTTTCCAATCCTGATTCTTCTCCACACGTAGCTATTTGTCCCACGCCTTTTTTATTCAATGCCTAGTTCCAGTCTCCACTTCTCAAGTGGTCTCAATTACAGGATTTTCCCCTGAGCTCACTACCTGAGTTTAAATCACCATCTGGATTTATTTTCTATTGCTACACCCAATTTCTTTATCCAGCTTGTTTTCCTTCCCCACCTCATTTTTTGTCCCTACTCTGTAGTTCTGTTCTTGTTTTGTCCAGCCAATCCTGGTTTCCTTTCTGTTGGCTTCACTTCTGCTCTGTCTCTGTCATCTTCTTGGATATC
Source organism: Pedionomus torquatus (assembly GCA_013398155.1). Lineage (NCBI taxonomy): Eukaryota > Metazoa > Chordata > Aves > Charadriiformes > Pedionomidae > Pedionomus > Pedionomus torquatus. Next base: position 552,895 of record VZRU01018379.1, on the reverse strand, counting down.
TCATCTAGCCACACTTCCTTGTAATTCCTCCTTGCTTGTCCACGTTTCCCTCAGCAGTCTTAAGGCTCCTTCACTCTACCTCCTTTCTGATCTTTGCCTGCCTTTTTGAAAAAAATATATTTCCCTCATCAGCTTCCAGTTAAAGCTGCTTTGTCTAATGAACCACAGGATCATTTCTCCTTTGTGTTTATCTACATCAATGTTTTAGTTTTAAGCTAAAACGTGGAATTTGTAGTGAATGTCTCACTTGTCCATCTGCACTTACTGTGCTTTGTTTTGCCTTGAAGATAAGTATCATGGGGTATGAACTAGCCTCCTTTCAGATGAGAATTAAGCCAAAAGATGTTCTAAAGGAGTATACCTCATGTATTCCAGCTGCTGACCTATGGATCAACCAATGGGATCAGGCCCACACCTTTCCAGAATAAAAACCCTAATGTATATAATGAACCGTTGGATCCTCAGCACCAAGTATTTCACCCTGTAGCTATTATCAACCAACCCCCCAACTGCTATCACAAGACATTAATTGTCCCTGTCTTCTTTCCTTTCCATGTTTTTCTGCACTTTTCTGCATTTAGACCTTGAACTGCGTTGCCTAAATTCTTGCAGAAGGGTTTCTGTGAGTATGAGGAACCCACTGTTTGTGGTTAATGGGCCACAGTGTGCAGGCCAGAGAAGATCATTCTTAGCTCCTGAGTTCCTGACCACAGCTTTCTCAAGTTGATGACAGGAGATGATCTGGTTAGGATAAGGCAGTAGGAGAAACCTGAGTCTTGCAGGATGGTAACTTCAGATATTTGAGTTGTTAGGCTTACTCAGTCTGTGCAAAGCTGGTAATGTTTTTTTCCCTAGAGATTAATCTATTTGCTAGATTTGAGAGAGACCCCAGGAAGGGTGAGTGGCGAAGGCTCAACCTTCACAGAAAACCTGCTCCCTTGTCAATGTTCAGATGAAGATTTGAGAGTTCTAGGGCAGAGGCTGAACTAATTATTGCAAGTGAGAAAACAATTCATCTTTCCCAAAAGTAGGTGAGCCATTTGGCAGATATAAAGAAAATAATAAGGGGAAAAAGTCAACACACGTTCGACAGCATTTTCTGTGTTCTGTATTTTCACCCCATCTATGAGTCTAAAATAACCCACCCAGCAACCATTTCAGGTTTTGCCACACCTGTCTGTTTGGGTTTTTTAGTGATTGCTTTTCCAAAAAGGGTTGGATTATTTGCAAGATTAAATTTTAAATAAATAGCTTTCTTCAGTAAACTAAAGGTCACATCTTTCTCTAATCTTAAGGCCCATAGACTGGACTTTTGTTTTCCCCTCAGCAGGACATTTCACTTACAAAAGTAGAAAAATGTCATTTTATTTGTCAATATTATTTTCTCTCTTCAAATTCATTTTAATGACGTATTTCAGGGGAAATACATGACAGATCTGTAGTCTCAAATCCTGTAATTATTGATGTCAAGCAATATATGATTAACTTCAACCTTGAATTTATGAATGAGATTTACAAACATTTGAAGCAAGTTGTTTTCTCCTGTTATTAAATTTTAGAGACCGAAGAAACCACCACCTCCATCAGCTCCTGTCATCAAACAAGGATCAGGTAAGGTACAGCTGATACTGTACAGCACATATTAGTCTAAATTAAGTGTATTCAAATATGTAGAATTAATCTGTATCAAAATTGATAAATAGGAGGTCTAGACAACAGCTAGTAAATCAGAATCAAATTGCAAAAACATGATAACCACAGAAGACTGTGGTGGGTTTTGTGGTGTGCTCTTTTAAACATATTGCAGGCAACCGTCCACACAATTTTAAAGTCATGTATTTTGCTCCTTAAGCATGTTAATTTGGAATGAGTGTGATTCCTTAGTTTTTAGAAATTCTCCAGTTCTGTTCCTTGAGTGAAATTGATTTTGTGCATGTCTTTGCCATATAGACCAAATATGTTGGAGTCTACTAATACTTGCCGGAAGAAACAGCATTCGCTTTACACTAATAGATCTGATTTGTTCTATAGATAGAGTTTTTTGCATAACTACAAGATAGTGTTAGATACTTGGCTGTAATATGGTGGCCCCATCAAAGTTGCAACCTAAATCTTGCAAATCTGCATGACTGTTGGAGTTGTCTGGCTGTCTCCAGGTTCTATGCTTGGTTAGATTATTGGTTTTCAATACTTTATACTCTTTTCCATACTATAAATAAATATATATATATATAGAGAGAGAGAGCGAGTATAAAAACAAAAGGAGTTATGCTGAATCTGGTTATGCAGATAATTGTGTTGTGAGTGCATTAAGGGGCTGATTATGTTTTCCAAACAGATGAGTGCTAGCAAAGCTGGTTTTGGAATATATTAGACTGAATTGTGTATAAATACTAAGAGCCAAAACTCTCAATACAAATTTTCAGAAGTGCCTGCATGATTTATTTTTTCCATGAAACTTAGTATGCACCTGATAGTTCTGACCTCAGAAACCAAATTCCTGTTCCATTCATGTAAAATCACAAATCACGAGGCATGGGGTGCTTTCAGAGCTTTCATGCGTATTGCAGTTGTGGTGGAAACGTAATTATGGCTGGAATTCTTTAATCCCTTAACTCCAGTTAGTTTGTTAAAATTCTGCAGCAGCACTGCCGCTTCCCCCACTGCTTTAAAAAAACTTAAATGAACACATCCAGTTTAGCTAGATTATTTTTCTTCTCGCTGTGGTCTGTAACAGGTTTCAGTGCTTTAGAAACTAAATTTTCCTCTCCTACAGTCTTGAGCTATTAACAGAAGAGCTCAACAGAAGGGCAAGTTACACCAGTGTACAATTTACTGTGAATCCATAGGGTATAATTTAATTAGTTTGAATTTGACAAGCAGTTCTTTGACTACAGAATCCTGAGTATCAATATTTAGTTTGCTTATTGATACCCATGGTTTATTCTTTACTCTGTCTTGAGACTCCTAAAAACATATATTTGATTTTAAGATCAGCAAGTGTTCAGAGACAGCAGTATAACTTTGCCACCTAGCGGTGTTGACTATTAAAGATGTCTTAGTGATTACCTGAGACATGTTTTGGAAAAACTCCATAAAACGTTATGTTTCTTTCAGTTTCTACTAATCATAGAATAATACTTTTAATGTTTCTATCTGTTTGCATCCAACACCTTAGCCATGTCACCACAGCAGGATGATGTGCCCGTTTTCAGAAGGAAAATGGATGCGTAAAGGAGGCAGACAATTAGATTAAGGCCATATAAATCTGTGGCAAAGCCAAGGCTGTTGCTGTTCTTTGTTTTCATACTCAGTCTTTGACAAGTCCTGGCTGATTATGCCCAAGAGTTTCTTCTGGTATTTATTTAGAGATGAAAATTGTGTTTATGATCATCCTGCCATCCTCTGCTTTGTCTGGTTATCACTTGCTGAGATAACACTGTATTTTACTACATTGCTATATTAGGCTTGACTATTGATATTAGGTAACAATTTCCAGTAACGTTTCTTCATGTTTAACCAGTCATAGTGTGGTGAGTAAATTGAGAACTGTCAGTTGCAGGCAAAATAATTAGACATCAGTATCTTCTGATGCAGTGTAAAAACACAGCAGACAAGTAGAATTGGTGTTTGTGGTACAAGCAGTATGTATGTAAAGGAGATGTCTGGTCAGTATTATAGTATAGCAGGAAGCCTGGCTTTATTTCCAAGTTCTGCACAGCAGTAGACTGCTAGGGCTGCCTGGTCTGGCTACTTTACAAAGTGAGATGAAAACTGGAGAACCAAAGTTAGGAGCACAAGTCCATTACGTAGTCATTGAAAAGCAGTAGGGATTTCACTGGGTAGCTGGGAGAAGCAATACAACTGCACCCGGGCTGGTGGGAGGGAATACTCTGTTGAGTTTCTCCAGGAGCTGGTACAGAGTTCAGCAGAGTGTCCTTGCAGGTGACCTTCTTCTGGTATCGAAAGCAGGATCACGGTTAATTTGAGAATCTCAACCCAAGTAGGGAGCACACCTGAGCCTGAGAGATCCTAAGTGTTTGTAAGCTCATTGTTTAGGACGTGGCCTGGAAGTGTCCCTCAGTGTGTTAACAACACCTGTTAATCTTACTGTAATTAGGTATATAGAGTTGTGTCTCATTTTTTCTTGAACACACTAGTATGTGCAAGATTATCAATATGTTGACTTGTGCTTTACAGAACGTATGTTTAGAGAGGCGCTTTCTTGCAACAGTTTCTCGTTTCAGGAGTGAAGTATTTTTCATAGAATCATTTACATTGGAAAAGACTCTTAGGATCATAGAATCCAACTCTGAAGTGGCAATTCAGTATTATTTATTGACATGATAAGCGATACAAGTGTTGTCTGTCCAACAGCACAGTTATATAAAGAAACAATGGCCAGTGATCACTACCGATGAGCAATTTGCACTGATGAATACTGATTTCTAGGAACCAGCTGCGGAAGAGGGTTGCTACAGCACATTCAGAAAATGTAAATGTGCTTGAGAACTGCATATAATAGAACAGATTGAAGCAAAAAATTGCCTTGTGTTCCCTGCCCTGCCTCCTCTGCTTTTCTTGGATGTCATCTACCAAAATTTTTATTGAAATACTAATAGTGTTACCTAAAGCAATTTTCAACATGACTAAGTTGAAATGGTATTAGTACCTAGTATTTAGCCAATACACTGAAGCCAATATCCAGTAAAACATTTCTTCTAATAAGGGGATTGCATCGTGCACGTGCCAGGAAATTTTTGCAAAATGTTCCCGTTGTTGGTGCCACAAGTTCCCATATTCCTTGTAGCAACATAAGTCAGTATGTCAGGGTTTCTAGTACAGAGGCAGAAGGTGGCAGAGGCTTACACCTCCAGGCCAAAAGCTGTCAATTAAAATAGTCGTGCAGAATACTGACAGTACTGCTATTCTCATCCTTCTAATATGTGGAAATGAACTGCTAGTACTGGAGGTGAAAAAGAAGGGGAGCTTAAATTAATGTAAAATAAACCCTGTACATTTGTCTGTATTTCTCTTGGCAGACACGCCCAATTAATTGATTTATTCCTAATGATTCTCCACACTGTTGAATTGGTCTTCACCTAAGTATGTTTACAGTGGTAAAGGATATATCTGCATTTAAAAATCTGTAGTTACTGAATGTTTGGTTGTTTTTTGTTTTTTTTTTTTATTCACAGCATGGTCCAAAAATGCCTATTCTTTTGAGATGCATGTTTTGGAAGCTGTGAATTGAATGGCTGTGAAAACTTAAATGTCCAATTGCTTTTCTTGAATTATAGTATAAGCAAATATTAGAATTCTAGAATGGTTTGGGTTGGAGGGGACCCTAAAGATCATCTAGTTCCAATTCCCCCTGCCATGGGCAGGGACATCTTCCACTAGAGCAGGTTGCTCAAAGCCCCATTCAACCTGACCTTGAACACTTTCACTAATGGGACATCCACAACTTCCTTGAAATTTTATTTATGTTCCATTTTAGCAAGATATTTTCAAATTGGAGAATGTAAAAACCCTAAGAAATTTCAGAATTAAATCGTAGGTAGCCAAATATGCTGGGTTTTTGGCTTGTTGAAAATGCCCAATTTTCCTTTTGTTTGGTAGGTACCACAGATCGAAAGCTTGAAATCAAAAAGGTGCCTCCTGAAAGGCCAGAATCTCTTCCTAATCGAACAGAAGAAAAAGGTATGAAATGTGCTTTCCTACCTGCACTCTGCAGAGAGACAGGGGAAATGAAACGGATGCACACCCTCGTTTCCCAGTCGCTGTTTTCATTACATATATTGTTTGGATGCTTATTTCCCACTCCGGTAGAGCTGTGCTGATACGCATTTTAAAAGGGTCTCGTTTCTTTTGGGCTAAATTAAAGGTATTAATTTGTACCACGGCAGAGCTGTTACATACTTGCAGCTTTAACTGAAGTCAAGGGGAGATACACTCTCAATACATAAAACACTGTTTAAAGCTCTGTGCTCAGTAAAACCCGGGTCCTTGATCAAGTAAGATGCTGCAGGGTAGCACGTCCTTTTTTCTTAACATCTATATGCCTTGGTTCTTTGGTTAAAAGCAGTGTTGGTGGTTTTCCTGCATCACAAAGGGATTTTGTGAAGATATAGTCATTAATGCTTATGAATCACCCTATTATTATAGTCACAAAAGTCATAGGTAAGCCTGTGAAGAAATGAAAAAATTCTGTCTTCAAAGCCAGGTTTGAACATTGCAAGAAATGCGGCACAGTACCACACAGAGCAGTGACAAGCAAATTAAACCTTTAATGGTTTCATTGTGTATTCTGAATAGTTCGGGGAAAATTGTTACATCGATCTCTATCTGAAGATGGGGTCAAGTGTCATACATTTAAGTGGACCATTAGGCTGTAGAGACAAGTTTGTTTATGGAATTGCTTAACTTTTCAGTATTTGAACTTGCAGTCTTTTAAAAATCATGTGTATGCACATGACTGAATATATAATATGTAGTCATAATTCAGTGCCAGATCATTCAGACTTTGCACCACGATCTGTTTCTGGATATATGTCTTAGCACTTTTATTTGCATATGTTTACTTCTGGTTACATGCACTACTTCTCGTGATTATCTTAGCACTAAAAACCTTTATTTTCCATTTTTGAATTTAGCCAACAGTCAAAAATGGTGGAAGAAGCTTAAATATGTTACTGTCCTAGGATATAAATATCTGCAACTTTTCTAAACATTGAAAAGACACCGTAGGAGCCATGCCTCCAGTTCTGAAGTACCTGGGAGTGGCAGGAATTGTTTGGTGTGGCAGCAGGCATGGCGCAGGAATGTTCTTTGCCCTGTGTATTGGCACTGCCTAGCCCATCCCTCATACATAGTTTAGATTTTTGGACACTGACACAATATAAATTGTCACACAAGCAACTGTGCAAACATTCCACAATACTGGAAAAGCTTCAAAGATACAGGGGTCCCAATGATCACAATAACTAAGAATGTACTGAAAAAGGGTCAACAGTCACTTACTGGACATTCCAGATCTAATGTGGATTGTGTTTCTAGTGAATAATTCTTGTGAATTCCATGATCCTCTCAGACTGAAATCTAGAACCCGTTAAGCCTGGAACATTCCCAATGCTTCTTACACATATGCAGTGTAATATTCGTGACATATTGTAGACAATGTTGTCAAGGGGAGTGTTGACATGGTAGGATACAGAGAGCAAAACTTTGACCCGTTTGAGAGTGTTGTCCTTTATTTAAGAAGAATCAGATTTCCTATGCTGTGGCAAATGTGTTTACATGTTTGTTTTGTATTGAATTTAGAGGATATGATTTATAAGAGTTATTCGTGTTTATTGTACCTTACATACTCACAAGCACTGCGTGTTTGGCATTGGGTATTATTGGGTGGCACTTTCTAAGTGATCCAATTTTTCTTGGTAAGCTGAAAAATTCAGCATATAAGTCTGTGCTTAAAAACCTAAATAGAAGGTCTGATTTTTCCAAGGGCTTTACATCCTGCCAAACTGCTAAATTTTAATGCTTATATTTTCATTTCATTGTATTTCACTTGAAACGCACTTACCCCTCTGCTCCCCCACCCCAAAATGGTATTTCTCAGTTCAAGAGATGTTAAGAATATCCAGCATAATTATTTTTTGTGACCTTCTAACTTAATATTGTTTCATATTAGAATTTGGTATAAGTTGTGGGAAATTGTTCCATATGGTATGTCATTTTTTGCCATGCTTATTTTTTTACACTCATAAATCAGTAAGTTACTAAAATGAAAAGATGAAAAGTAGCATTTCCGTGCAGACACTGCACACACATATCAGCCATGAGGGATTACAGGCAGAGTAGTCAGACAGGGTAAAGAATTTATTTGTGGTAAACATGTTATTTCAAATAAAAAATTATTTAGAACCGAAGTGGAAAGGAGATAAGCATTTTCTTTGTACACAGATTTCTTGTTTAATTGTAGACTTGTGAGTGCAAATGATTTCCACTTAATAATATCCGCGTTCTTTTTTTCTGGAAATAATTGATTTAAAGAAAGATCAGAGAGAGAGCAAAGACAGTTAGACTTGCAGAAGCCTTCAGTTCCTGCTATACCTCCGAAGAAACCTCGGCCACCCAAAGCAAACTCTGTGAATAGACCTGGTACCTTGCCTCCCAGAAGACCAGAAAGACCAGTTGTGCCTGTGACTCATACAAGGTATTATTTTTCCTCTGTTTGGTGCTTTTGTAATTTTATAGTTAATGTCACAATTTATTTCATGGTAAACTATATTTAAAGAACTAAAAAAAAAAAAAATAAGAAAAAGGAAAAGCCTTCTAGTCATCTGGCTAGATCTTAACTATCTTCCCAAGATTAACAGCCTTAGACTGTACATTACTAATAAATTTCTACTGGTGAGCACACTGTTATCCACAAGATCATAGTTTCCAGTGCAGACTATGTGGTGAATATCTGTATCACTATGTTGAGTTAATGTCAACTTTCTGACTTTAACTCAAATTATTCTAGTTTAGTTGGGGCACTAAGTCAGTGCAAACGCTTGCATTGTACTGAGGAACGGTATTAAACAATGCATATTTAAAATACTGCCAGCTTGGTTTCATTCTGTTTTCTTTGATCATTTTAGATCAACTTTTAGCAAAACACGTGTCTTGATAGAAGGTTCTTTAAGCTGGTGCCACTGCAGAATACTGCTGTCAAGTATTTATGCTCTAATGTTGGTTGCTATTCTATAGATACATGCTGCTGTTTATCAGAAGTCATTACAGCCTTTGAGGAGCACTGAGAAGTTGGACTTGCCAACACAACTCCATTTAATCTCTGCACTTGGAACAGCAGAGGTTACAGAAATCAAAGGCCTTGTCTGTAGTCCTAGTCAAGTCTAAACGGCTACATCAGTCACCAACACCCGGATTATGCACTGTGCATTTCCTTTATGCATAGTGGATGGAAATAGATGAAAACCAGAAAAAATGCCCTTGCCTAAAATAGGCAAGCTACACATCTCCCAATTAGAACATAGGCATAGGAATAATTTTACCATTGTACTGTTAGAAAAATATGCTGCCATTGAACTACTGGAGTTCAAGTATATTAATGGTGAATTGAATACCACAAAGACCACAATGGAGTATAGGGTGGAGTGGAATGAAATAGAAATCCTAAACATTGACATTGATTCCCTTCACTCCTCCATATGTTTCATTAAACAGTTGCTCTCAATGTGAAATCTGACACACATCAAATAAAAAAAAAAAAGGGTGCCTGCCTTGTGCTGCCAGTTTCATCTTACTGAACTGCCTTGGCTGTGCATCTCTGAGAACTTACTCTTCTATCTGGGTGCTATTGCCATAGCTTATTTTGAACTTCTTGGCTTTGAACATGCTTGTCCTGTTCCAAAATATAGACCACACCTGGTCACTTGGGCATCCTTGGGAAAGCAAGTATTTGCTATGGCCTTTAGATTTAGCTAAGTGATGTCTTCTTGGCCAGACCAATACATACGCCAGTGTTCTGTTCACTGGCTAGGCATGCAACAGGGTAGCTATTTTGTTCTATCCTTTGCCTAGAGTATTTTCAACATATTATAAATATTTTTAAAATCTAGAGTTGTGAAGGGGTGTTTTATTGCTCTTCTGTTTTCCTTTTTTCTTAGTCAAAAATTGCATAAATAAACCATGCATTTTAAAAGGGATTTTAGTTTTCATGTTAACAAAATGAAAAAGCACATCTAAACAGTAACTCTGTTATGTTCATAATTGTTCAAACCTTATAGTTGAAAGAATTATACTTGTAATAGTAGCTAGGTTGCAACTTAGAAAGGAAGGTGTTTTTAAGGTGATGATGATACATGTTGATGATCATAGCCCTAGCAGTTTCCCTATGAGTTTCTTAATCAGCTAATTCAAATTAATGGATTTATCTCATATAGCTGTTCTCCCCTATAAGCTCTAACTTGTAAGTGTGTCTTCTAGGAAGAAAGCAGAAAGATCACATAATGAAATAATCCATGGAATAGACTTTGAATTACTTGAATAATTGAGAAAAGTGAAACTTCAAATAGAAGCAGTCACTTCAGTAAAGGTGTTTTGCTTTAAAATCAGTTCAGTTTAATGAGATAATAAATATTTGTAAGACCTGCCGGTATCTATTTCCAGAATCTGAAAAACCTAAAGCAATTCAAATAAAAATTGAACAAGCAGAAATTTTCTGACATGTGGTTTAATCTTGGTGGGCAGCTCCGCCGCACTTGGCTGCTTGCTCACTCCCCCTTCAGGGGGATGGGGGTGAGAATGGGAAGGGTGAAAGTGAGAAAAGGCGTGGGTTGAGGTAAAGACAGTTAATCAGATAAAGGAAATGCTGTGTGTGTAAGCAAAGCGAAATAGGGAATTCATTCACTGCTTCAGGTGTTCGGCGTTTCCCAGTGAAGCTGGGCTTTATCACGTGTAGTAGTGCCTTGGGAAGACAAATGCCGTAACTCTGAACATCCCCCTCATTCTCTTTTATGTGCTCAGCTTTTATGGCTGAGCACAACCTCATATGACATGGGTTATCCCTTTGGTAGGCTGGGGTCAACTGTCCTGCCTGTGTCCCCTCCCAGCTTCTTATGCACCCCCAGCCTGCCCTCTGCTCGGGTCAGTGTAAGAAAGAGAGAATGCCTTGACACTGTGTAAGCACTGGTCAGCAATAACCAAAACACTCGGGTATAATCAAAACTCTTTTCATCACAAATCTAAAACATAGCACCATGCAGGCTGTTACAAAGACAATTAACTCTGTCCCAGCCAAAACCAGTACATGATCCTAAAGGCAAAAAATTGCTGTAGTTACAAAGCGAGTCTCACAAGATTTCCATGGCAGTTGCTGAGCAGGAGAGGTTTTTTTATCTGTTCTGAGTAAGTGGCTTGCAACTTATGCATCTCACTTACTTCTTGTGGTGACTGTTTTTCCATTTAAATATAATCCTCCTTCCTTGGAGGCAGGTTAGGGCTTCAAGGATAATAGGAGAGACAAAAAACATGTGGGACAGAGAATAGCTGTCAATTTGCTCCAAAGTCTTCACACCTTATTTAGACATATCTGTGATTATACCATTCACTGATGACTCAATTCTTTGGAGTAGGCAAGCCACAAAGACCTACAAAAAGGGCATTTTTACAGTCAGTCTAAACCAATCTGTGTCCATTCTGCTGCTCACAGGGGTAGATTCCCTCTCCCAGCAGCCCATTCCTGCAGCCTCCCTTATGTTAGCACCAGCACTTGTGCAGCCATTCAGCCATATGGGTCAGGGAGCTGCTCCAGATGGTAATTAATCAGTTTGCAGGGGGATTTCTATTAGTGTGGATTTTTTTTCAGGCTGATAATTTGTCTGGTCAAGCTGACAGCCTATCTGCATGGGCACGAGCAGAGGGAGGGAGATGCTGTGAGCAAGAAGGTGTGGCTCTGCTCCTTCCACAACAGCATGGATATAGATTGACATAATAAGTCCATTGATTCTTTAGACAACAAATCTAGGGGGGGTTTGTGGGGTTGATGTCATATATCTTGGTATTTTTTATAGTCAAGTGGTAAATGTTGTGACTTTCAGGCCTGAATCACACCATCCTAAGAATCTCCTCCAAAACCATACTCACAGATTTCCTAGAGCACTTCCAACTCACATGGTGCTCGCAGTTTTCTGGGAAATACATGTGTGCAAAACAGAGTATGCAGTCAGACACTGGTTGCCCTGTCAGCCAAGAAACTATATTACATCTTACAGATTTACAAATATAACCAATTTTTAAAATAAAGACCAAAAGATAAAAAAACCTAATTGATCAAGCAGATCCCTTGAAAAACACCTGTATTAATCATCTTGCCAATTAATACATTCTCCTAGGAAAGTGTTAAATTCCTTCTGTTTCCTTCATGGTAAAGACTGCTTGCTATATTGATAGCTGTGTAGGACAAGTTTGTTTTTCAGGTCATAAACTGGTGGTCTATATTTCTTAGTTCTTAGAGTACTTGTCACCCTACCACAACTGCCTTTATGTTTAACTGGCTGTATGTTCACTTAATCTGTGACTTCCTCTGGTTTTTAACACAAATTTTCAGGCTCTTTATCACAGCCTTCCTGAAGTCTGAAATAGCGTTTCCAGCCGCTTTGTGTATTGCTCATAAAATGCTGCCATGAGTTGAGGTTCAGGCCATCTGTCATCAGCTTATGGCATCAAAAGCAGACACAAATGAAAAAATCAACGAGATTCAGGAGCTCACTATGTGTTTTACTGTCAATGGCCAATTATTGCTTTTCATAGAAATGCACATCTGCCTGGGTTAATTCAAGGACAGATCTATATTTCTACCCATAATTTGGCTACCTTATGTATATCATAAATGTTACAGTACTATGCTGAGAATAGTCATGATATTTGATATTTGTTATAATATAACAAATATATATATATTTGATATAAAACTATGATATTTGTTAGTTGATCTGGTAATGATGGTAACTATTACATTAATTGGACAGTTGTTATCACAGTAAATGTCACAGGGATTTGTCTGTGTGACTGATGCAATGCCAAGCTACTCACCTACCATTGGGTCCTTTTAATTAATTGTTTCAATAGTCAAATTATTTTAGTGAACTTGAGTAGTTGTGGGATATAAAGGTCTACAAAGAAAGAATAATCATGTAGCTTCTGTTTGAGCTCCTGTTTGATTTAAAAATAGTTCTGCTGTATGAAGTATCACAACTCTTGACACTTGATTATTCCAAAGACATTTTCAGACTGAGTAGGTGATCTTGTTTCTTTGGGCCTGTGGAAACCATATTCGTAGTCTAATCTCATAAGCAGCATGCATAAATACATCTTCTAAATAAAGATCTTTTGGTGGAAGAGCTGCATTTATGAGTAAATCCTAGGATCTGCTGAAATGCACAGTTACTAGCTTGAGGTTCTCTCCCTTTCTGCAGTGTTCTCGACCTCCCATTGCTGGAGTTTATGCGAGCCCATTAATTAGAAACAATTACAAATAAGATGCTGAAGGATATCCCTTTGCCCTTAGGTTTCTTTCGTGTTGAGATGCTGTGAACATCTGAAGAATTACTCAGGACGCTACGGTGTCTAAAATAGGCTTTTTTGACAGGTGTTAAGGAGAAATGAGATAAGGTTAATCCATACAGTATGTCTTCTTACTGGAGGTTGCACTCTGACACATTACTATTACTCTGGTGCTACAAAGGAAGAATATTTCCCTCTCTCATTATTAATTGCAATTTATCTATCAATTTACTGTAGCCTACACAAAAACTCCAATAAAACATCTTCTCTTCTTGATCCAAATGCAGGAGTGATAGTCCAAAAGTGGAATTAGTGGGCAGTACAGTGTCTGGCACTCTAGAGAAAGACTCCTCTGAAAGAAGCAATGACATCGGTAAGTTATAGTGACTTTTATAGTTTGCCTTAAGAAATTTATATCGTAAATCTCTGCTTTTTAGTGACTTTGTTATGATCCAAAAGGCAGATTGAGGATTTGGCAATGGATGTATGTGCATTTATATCAGGTTTTAACTGCAGGATTATAAGATCATTTCTGTTTTACTTAAAAGAGTCTCATTGGGGGTTTCTGTTTAAAAATAATTTTAAAAGGAAATATGGAGTGGCGAGCTATTTTCAGTAGAATGGCTCATGTTATTTCTGTTTAAAAGTTTGAGGCAAGTGAGAAGGCCAACGATAATGTCATACTTGTTTAATAGATATAATATTAGTGTTGCCATATTCTTAGTGTTGTGAAAGATTGTGGGTTTGGTGCAGTTAGTAATCTTTACTTTTTTGCAATAAAAAGGAATCGAGACCAAATTGAAGCCAAGTTTAATAAATTTTGCAATTAAAAGCAGTCTAAATTTTTCTTGAAAGTAATAAGTTTGTGTTCCTGCAACACGAACAGTTTAATCGGGACATCACCTGGAAAGGAGCGACAGTAGCTTAGTTTTCAATCTTCTCTCACCCTCCTTGCTTCTCAAGCTGGCAGTGCGGGAGAGACGTTTGCTGGGGTGGCTGCTGCAGTAAGTGGCACTTGGGAAGCAAGGTGCTCCCACTCTTGTCCCAGGGCTGTAAGCGAGAGCCGCGACAGCCATCTTCTACCTCTGCTCAGAAACCCGCCAGCAGCAGCTGCCGCTGTCACTCTCCTCCTGTAGCTGTGCTGCTACAGACCTGTTTTTTATAAAAGGCAGAACCAGGCTACCTTAAATGCGTACGCGTTCCTACCTTTCACTGGCAGCGTCAAATGTTATTTCGGTGTGGTGGTTTCTACCCAGACTGCGTTTTTAGTAAAACATTTCTGTAAAAAACATGCCTTCAACAGCCAAACCTGTCTTTTCTTACGCTTTGGAAGCAGAGCTTTAAGTTATAGATGGATTTTAATTGCAAAGCAACAATAAAATGCTAAATCCTTTTCACATAGGTTTACGAGCTTTTCAGCATCCATGTGTCGGCTGTTTCTTTAACCTTCTGCTGTTGCTATGGTTTATGATAGTAACACTCTTCTGCAGGAGAAAATAGTATGTTTTTCCTAGAGTTTCATTTGGGCTAAATATAGAAATACAGAAGCTTGTGATAAGTTGCATGAACATCTCTATTGTAGAGATTAATAATAGGGAATAGTATGGAAATGCAGTCAAATTCTACCATTTGTTACCCACGTTTACAAGTTCTCTTCAAAATATGTAAGCCTGAAGCTGTGACTGCAAATAGCATATAGCAGTGTGATGGAAGGAAACACTTTTTAAATACTCATGCTAATTTCCTTGGAGTTGATATAGGGATAAAAGCTTTGTTTTGTATTTTTTCTGTTTTGTTTTGGGTTTCTTGTTTGTTTGTTTGTGTTTTTTAACAACCTGTAAAAGGTTAGGTAGGAAATTTGAATATAATATTTTTTGTTCATTTGCAGAACTTAAATGGAGATTTTTTTTGGCGTTGTTTGTTTGTTTTAAAATGTGTAATAGGAGCCAACAAGGGTCCAACCACACACGTGTTGCAAAGGGTTTAGCTAGTGACCTCCTGTTACCACTAACAAGGGGAACTTATTGAGCCCCAGGATAAAATAGTGTGAATACTTAGATAAGTATAACTTGATAGGGTCAAACCAGAATGGCATTTACAAGGGCAAATCATGTCATTCTATCCTGTTAGACAACTCATTAAAAGAAAAAAAAGGAAATAAATTATGATTTTGGCGAAAAAGTCGCCCCAAAGATCATAGCTGTTATAAATTTTCAGGAGACTGTTGACAGCTCATGTAAAGTATTGTTAAAGAAATAAGCAAACTTTTAAGAGAGGGTAGAGTAATAAATTAAAACTTAATACGTCAAACCTGTGGATTAATGTCTTACTATGAGGAGGGGTTTGGAGTTCAGGACAGTTTATGGGCAGTCTAATTGGAAAGATTTATGATAAATGTGTTAGATTATTTTTTTTATTATTATTTACAAAGAGAACAATGGGTTGGAGAAATCTTGTAGTTAAATGAATTATTTGTAAAAATTGTGAGTGAGTAAGTGGAGTTGTCCAGCGTATTACAAAACACTGATGGATCAGGCAGTGTGAGTCCAGATAATATTTAGCTGAGGTGTTACCAGTGTTGTCCCAGTGTCACATAGTCTGTAGAGAGGAGAGCTCCTTCCAGTTCAAAATGGATCTGGTTAAATCTACCCTGTGATGTCTTTTCAGTAATTCAAATTTACACAGTGAATTTGAGTGGACCTATGTGACAGCCAAGGGGGACTTAACAGTAGCCTTTGAAGAAAATGGCAGTTAAATGGCCATTGTGGCATCTCAGGTGTATGATCATTCTGGTTATTTGGCTCCTCTTTATTCCTCTGCTAGCTCAAAGCCATTCCTGAGTACTTCAAGCTTTTGGAGAGGACAGAGGAAACAGCAGCCGTCAGTTGCAAGTTGCCTCACCCTCTTTCATGCTTATGTGAAGTACTGATGGTCAATTGTGGACTGAAAATTAATAATAGAGCACTCTTCTGGCTTTTTTGCACTCAACATGTTAACCTGGATAATGGCTGTCATGTTCTCAGTCCTATAGCCAGTCTAAAGCTCTTGCTCTTTCAAAGCAAAGGGATGTACAAAAGGTCTGGAGAGACAGCTTTGGTTATAAAAGCAAACCATAATAAAGCTGGATGGAGAGCAGAATGCCATTCTGTGAAACCATTTTAAGGATATCTAAGTTGGTTACTTTTCTTTGTCAGGACAAGACCAAAACCTTTATGATAAAGGATGAAAAAGTTACAGGGTCCTTCCCATATGCTGTCTCCCAAAAGGCAAAGAAATGATCAGCAACAGCAATATTAATAATTCCTTCAGAAGCAATATGCAGAGGGGAATTGGGGAATGCACGTTCAAAACTTGAATTCTGTCTAGGTCCCCTGTTCTAGAACAATGCGTTAAACATTGCTTGTTTTGGAACTAGCAGTTTTCTGTCTATTTTCTAAAGTAACATTTCACCAGTGGATCAGTACTATCTAGCCAGAAAACCCTACAACTTTAAAAACACCTTTAAAAACATTCAGTCAGCTTTCCTGATCAGGAAAGTCACAAATGTTTGAGCAAGGCTTAGGTGATGTGTAGTGCTATGCATAACGTTCTGTCAGTCGTGTATATAAAAAGTTATTTTTATGTAGATATTAGTGTATGGCTTGATACCACTAGCATGTTCTGCGGAGCTGTGATTTGATATTTAAATTTCTTGATGATAATACAGCACTGATTACAATTTAGCAAACTGTACTGGCAAGAGCAAGTCCTGTTCAACAACATCACTGCTGATTGTAGATACAATGGCAGCTACTGTCGTTCATGCCTTTTCTTCTTTCCACAATCCTTACAAAAACCATTGGGAAACTAGCCTTCAGAAGATATTATTTAAGAGGAACCATGCCCCATTCCTCCTCACTTCTTTTGTTTTCTTTTTCCCTATTTTCAGTGATGCCTTTCCTTTCCTTTCCACACATCTCTCATCCAGCTTTTCCTATTTACATCTCTTTGCCATGGGTAACTCTTCTTCATTTCATGAGGGTAAGGCTTTTTTTTTCCCCATTTCTTTTCTATCCTGTCTTTGCTTTAGTTGACAATGCATAACAAATACAAAAAGTAGTATTTTGTAGAACACCTAGTATATACGTGGCTATTATGGATTTTTTTTTTTTAATTAGAAGTTGAAATTGAGTGTACTGCGACAGAAGATCTTATTTGGCATTGAAATGAGAAATCACTGTAGTTTATTTTATTGACCATGCAAAATTTTAGTGACGGAAGTGATATGTAGAGTTTGCACGTGCAGTTCATCTATTCTGTGATTCTTACAGACAGATGGTGTCATCACAGAATTTAATACATGTATTTCATTGTGACGTCCTTGCAAAAGAAAAATATTTAGCAACATGTTAGAATGGTTACCTAGTCTGAAAGAGGAAAAAAATCCAAAAACCCCAAAGATAGAAGTTTGAAGAGTGCTCGCTGGCTCTCAGTGGAAAGTGCATTGGTTACGTCACCCAAGAATTTGTCTCCAGTATTGCTGTGATTAATTCAAAGTAGTTACATCTGTTAAAAGTCTCACCTGCTGACAACTGTTCTGGATTGAGAACAGTTGAGAGTGGCTTTTTGAGTTTAGTTGAAAATGCTTCTATAGTAATATAAGCTACACTGAAAGTAAGTCCTGTTCTACCAACAGAAAAGTAGTCCTTATGTAGAATTACACTGACTTCAACAGCTTAAATTAACCCCTTACTGCATAAATTGACGGGGTTTTTTAGGTCATGTCTTTCTTTTTAATTTCATAAAGAATTGTTATATGTGAAGGCCAGTGCAGTGACAGAAATATCTAGCTCATTCAGTCAAAAACTAATGCTTCCAGCTATTACTGAATCATTTCAATTAATTATTGGTATTGAGTTATTTCTGCAAGTCAGAATTAATCCTAAGCCTTTTAAAAATATATATACACAGACTCTGGAATCCTGCAATCCTGAAACAAGACTTGTCTATCTAAAATAGGTATGCTTTGAAATCATCTAACACTTAAAATCATGCAGATTAAAGCAAATTGGTTTAAAGAATAAGCCACAAAGAAAGAAAAAGAATTTATCTACTGTGGAAATGCTCAGTTAGTCCACACAAGAAGCAGTTTCCATGCTTTGCAAAAAGGCTGCGCTGCACAGGCACTTCGCACACAGAGCCAAACGGATGCATCTTTCCAATGTTTTTCTTGGCTCTTTACACATTTTGCATAGTATTTATGAAAGCAGTTAATAATCTTCATCAGCGCTAATGTAAAGCACATATGTCTTCCTGCTGAAACGTATAGTGTTGGTGTGAATTTTCTTAAGAGATTCTCTGAAAGCTGATTAACATGAGTCCATTTTTCAGCATTTCCTCAGACTGTAATCTTGAGAGCATTTGCTGGAGGACCATGGAGAACTGGCTGAACTCACATTATTAGCCATACTTTTTTTCTGTCCCTTCCCCCAAATCTGGTGTTAACTTGCCTGGAAGGGTATTTAAAAATATCCTACTTGAAAAGATTGAATAAGCAAACAAACAAGAAAAAAATTTCAATATGTTGCATTTCCTTGAGCTGTATTTACATTTATTCTAGAGCTGTTACGTGTTATTTGTGATTGCTGTGCCTCTGACTGGAATAAAAAGTGATCTAATAAGATTTGGCCCACACTAGGGAAAAAGATGGAGAATCTTTCCAGTGAAAGGTTGTAGAATGGAGTGGGTTTGTCTTTAAATCACAGGCTGTTATACTGTGAGACATTATAATTATTTTGCCTGAAGACACGGAGTAAAAGTTGGAAAAAAGCAAATTCTGGTAAATATAAGGGTTGGAGGACAAAATGTGACTTGTAATGAAGACCAAAATCTGCCTGGCTATTTCTTTTTATGCTGCTGTTCGTGCTCATTTTAATAGAGCAAAGCAAAGGAGCAGAATTACCCGAGTTAAATTGTAATATTTATGTCAGTGAATCAAAATCACCCATAAACATAGTTGTGAATTATAAATATTACAATCAGGGATATGTTAATGGTCCATTACGTAAATTAATTAGGTCTCTTGCCCTGGAGGGCCCAGAAACAGGCAGTAAACCAGAAACTTAAATCATTCTCCATGTGTGTCGAGTTGAGGTGCCTGAAAACAGCATATCCATTTCTTCTAGCTCAGTTTTCTTGACCTTTCAGTTCTTTCTTGGCGTCTTCTGAATTGTTAAAAATAAAATCCTTATGAGGGCACTGGCAAGTGGTTAGCAAAGCTCATTATGGCAGCTTTGTACTTGCAGCTATTCAAGTGATAAAAGTCAGGATTGAAATGGGAAAAGATAATTGTATACTTTAGGAAAGGTAGCTGTCCAGTGACTGTCCTGGGAAGCCCGGGGAACTAAACTCTTTCCCTCCAAAGCAATGAACCATGCAGGGCAGGCCTCCGCAATTCATCACTGTTACTCTCCTGAACACGGTAACCCTGAAGGCAGGGAGCCCTCCTGCTAAAAGTGCATTACCCAAACCTTTAAAGAGTCTGCAGTTCCTTATGGGTGAGATTCTGCTGCCCCAAGCCTTTCTTGGGAGCACAGTTGTGTTCCTTGAAGGGTTCGATGCTGTTCAGTGTGGAGGGAGTAGCAGAATCTGGGTGCTTGAAGTATTTAAAATAATTGTTGTCTTCTGAAAAATCCCAGTAATGTTCTTATTATTGTTGGAGCTAGTTTTTGAATTAGTGTTACATATTGAATGGACGTTAGTGCAGAAGATTTTGTCTGCAGTATCTCTGTTTCATTGGATAGCTTTTAGGATTATTGTATTTAACAAGCCTGTTGTCAATCTTCTAAATGTATTGAAAAAAATACATGAAATGAAATCTACCTCTGTGGCTTTTATGACCTTATCTTCTTCAAATGAATTGAATGCCACCTTTGCCTCATTTCTTCCAGCTCTGCTGTATTTCTGTTCTATGAAACCTCGCCGTTTGCATTCTGAATATGTTGATTCTGCTATTATCAATCCCTTCCCATTTCAGTTTTCTTAAGGTGAAATCTCCCTGCTAATTCAAAAAGCTTTCTGTCTTCATTACATATAAATTACTTTGCCCAAAGACTAAAAAGCCTAACCATAGATAAAGTTGAGGCCTAGACACACTTATGCCAGATTAGTAAATATAAGGGGAGAATGCGGTAAGGAAAGGAAGCATAACCATTTCACTTATTTAACTTTTTCCTCTGTCTTTTTTTTTTATTATTATTATTATTTATTTATTTATTAGGAATTGATGGTTGTTTTCCAGGAAGATACATGTCTAATGGGCTGAGGTCTTTTCCCTTAAATAATTGTTTTCCTGGATCTCAGGATTTTTTTAAAAACACCATGAGCATGCTTTAAATAGCCATGTCTCCCAGTGAACATAGCAATAGGGGAAAAAGATCCTGTTCTTAACTGGCTTGGAAGGATACCGGGGAATAATTCTTGCACAGCTGATGTTTTTCATATCCATGAAATATGTTTGCTGAGTAAGACAGACATTTTATTGTGTGTACTGCACTAGTATATTTGAATTATTCTGGTGTCTTTCTCCTCATCTCATGAATTACTTCATGATTAACTAGCTTGCTCAGCAAGACAGTAATAAAGAGGAACGTGTCTGTTTACTTGTAGAACAAGTATCAACTATTTTTTGTAATTAGGGAGTGCCTCTGTTCATTGAAGGGTGCCCTTGATGTTCTGTGTGTTCAGTAGAGCCTTTCTTACTGTTCGTTATTACTAACAGACGTAGCTGGACCAGCGCAGAGTTCAGGTCTATTGGATGCTGATGCTGCCTTATGGGCAATTAACACAGCTATGAATACTTTATTTTTAATGGCATCCCATTTGGTCCAGCTCAGGAAAGTTTTACATTTTACTTGTTAAGTACATTTAAGCTTCTAGTTTCTAATAGCTACAGAGATGCAAAACTAAAATCAAATCTCTGCATCTAATGATCTCAGTGAGTACAATATAGTCACACCCATATAATCTTGCTTTCCATTAGCAAAAAATAATAAAGAAAAACAGTATGAGTGAATTCATTACTGAATCTACAGTCTAGATGACATTAAGGAAGAGGTCTTTTGAGTGATGGTGTTTCTGTTTTTACCAGTTTACTACATAAGAATTTTCCTGAATAAATATCTTATAGGTGATGACTGTGGAAAGTGGTGATAACTTTAGATGCAGAACAGATTTGAAAGTGAGAACCACATCTAAATAAGGAGGACAAGCAGGGAGGGGATAAAGGGCATATGAAAGTACTGGAAATGGATTTACTATTTTAGCATTGTACCAAGTGTTGTCCCTTACACTTAAATAGAATTTCATTTATAGTATCAGCTGAATGGTTGTGATTTCACTGGTTTGGCATCAGATTCTACTTGTGGAGCCTCTCCAACCTCTGCTCAGCACTTTTTTTAAAATTCAGTGCAGGTATAGGCTGCTTTAGTTTACTTTTTCAGATGTCAGAAATGTATTCAGAAGTGGGAAAAATTTAGTATTCCCACCCAGTGTTTCTTGATAATACAAGCTTTGCACAGAAATCTTCATCTTTCATGATATTCATAAAATACATGGAGCAAATTTTATCTGCAAGTGCTCCTGAGTCTCAAGGACACAAAGTCATACATTTTCTGTATATCAATACATTTTACAATTTAAATATGGATATTTTACTATTCTAATCAAACATAAACCTCTAGATAATTACTATTTTATTTAAGACAAAGAAACACATTAATGCCTTCACTATTTTCTTCATTGATTGTTTTCCATATTGGTGTAGATACTTATCTGTTGTAAGAACAGAGGAAGGGACAGGGGCATTTACCATAGATGTGGCAACACAGAGAGAGAGGGAATTAATGCACTGGAGCATTCCTGGGCTGCAAGATAACTTCAGCCACTTTGCCACCCCCCAAAGCAGTAGCCTGCTCTGCTTTTCCTCTCAGTTTTAGCAGCTTGTATCATTCCTCTGGTATTGGTACTGATCCTTCCTGGGCACATGTAGTTGGAGAATGAGCTGGATTATAACGAGCTCAGGAAAAAAAAAAAAAAATAAAACCAGTTAGTTGGGAAAGAGTGGATGGGACGAATGGAAGAATTGCTTTAGCTATTATTGTGTGTGAGGTTCACAGGTTTATAGATGAGTGTATATTTTTGATGACAATATATTTTTGCTGTGCAATTTAACAAAGTAACACAGTGGTGAAAACAAAGACGATGTGCTTAAATACAGCACCGATTTGCAGTGTGATCTTAAGCAAGTTATTTAGCTATCTCATATGTCAGCTTCAAACTGGATATTACTAGAAATCAGATCTTATATTTGCTTGCCCTTTTTTTTTTTTTTTTCCTCCAGAAAATAAATTTTTACTTCCATTTCTCCTCTCCTGAAAACCTGAAGCTCTGTAGGACTCCAGAGAGATTTTGTGTAGTCTTCTAACTTTAGCTTGTTTTCACTTTATAAGCACTGTAGCCTCACCTGATACGTTGGGTACAGTTGAGGCTTTGGATTGTCAAATTTCCATTGACAGACTGGGGGACCTACCTTTGTACGTAGGTTGCAGCAGTCAATAAAAAAGCAATGAGAGAAATACCTGGTAGAGGACAGTGGGGTCACTGGTTATATATAGGAAGAGTTGTTCCAAAAATAGAGTAGTATTTGGAGGTAAATAGCCTTAGACTATTTCAGGGCTATTGAAAGAGGTCTATTTTCTTCTATTTTTATCCCCTAGAGATGGAAGAATATTGCTGAATAAGGAATGTCTGATCCCATTTACTTCCTAGCTGCCAAATCATGAGTACTTGGAATCAGTTTAAGTGTCCTTCAGTGCATATAGTTTATTGCACAAGCCCATTAATTAATTTGTTTTTTCATTGTGTAATTTTGTACGATGGTTGTAATACAGCAATGAAGATGAATCATCAGGTATTCTTTGTTCCATAACAGTTCAGAAAATTAAGTACCCAGTATATATAACTATTAACTTAAAAGCTATTCCTTCCTACATGTATGCAATGAAAAATAGTCTCTGAATAATTAATATCATTCCAGTATTTGATTCATGTCTGGAAGTAATTTTACAGAATTTGGATTTATCTTGTCTAAAGTACCTCTTGTATGTTTTCTGACTATTTGTGCTTGACGTATGCAAGAGGGCATTTGAAATGGACGTGAGTGAAACTGATATAACCCATAAAAATAGATGATCGGTGTTAAGCCATTTGATTCAGACATGTAATCACAAGCTGCAGTATTCCTTCAGCCTCACATCGTTCTTTCACATAAACATGCTACCACGTGGCTGGATTCAGTAAACACTTCCCCAGTGCATTTCATTAGCCATGAAGGCAGTTAACACTGCAGTCTACAGACTTGTTTTTTCCTGGGCTCTGTACAGCTTCAGGAGCCTGTTAGAGTTTTTACGTACCCTAACCTCTGGACTACTTGGAGATACTCCTCTCCCCTGTAGCTACTGGAGGGTATGCTGCCTCCAGCTGCAGGTGTCCAGGAACCTTCAGATCACTTCCAGTTTGTTCATTCTCATTCTGTGCTCCCCTAAGCAATCGCTGCAGGTGCAGCACTTAGAGTACAGTTCTTAAGACAATGTATGCACTGTCAATTGCATACGTATGCACTCCAATTATTCAGGAAGAAAAATTACTGATCCCTTTAATAGCAAGATGGAAAATTTTAAACTGTTTATTCCATGCCATAAGACCCATATTGTCATTTAGCTTTCACTATGCTGAAAACGAAGCCAAAAGCTCCTTTGCACATTCCCCCTCTGCTTTATTGTATTTGAGATGGAAGAGTAATTGTGCTTGGCAAGACTAACTGAATTACAGCTGCCTTCGACTTCCAGGGTTTTTTAAGTGCCATTGTGGTGCCTAAACATGTGCAGAACACTATGATACAATGGGGAAAATGGGATTTGGTTTCTTTGAAATTAAAAAAAAAAAAAAAGTTATGATTCTTTCCGTTTGAGGACAATTGCCAGAAAACCAAATCAACTCTATTTTATTTTTAAGACTTGGAAGGTTTTGACTCTGTAATACCAATTGCTGAGAAGCTTAATCATCCAACTACAACCAGACCAAAAGCTACTGGCAGGCGACCACCCTCCCAGTCTCTCACGTCTGTAAGTTATTTTTCCTTTTACTGTTTTTTTTTCTGATTTTTTTTCCCCTCCTCCTATTTTTGTTCCCTGCCGTTTTTACTACATTTACTCTGCCATTCCTTCACACGTACAGTGAAGCAGAGAGATGCAGCTCAGGAAAATGAGTGTCAAAAGGCTGCCAGTGTTTTGAATGTTGATGTTTAAAACATTCCCTTCCTTGCAAGATTTGTACCCCCTTATTTGGGTGCTGCCAGGTATTCCTTGCCAACCATGACCGAGGCCAGAAGAATTCTTTATAAAAATCTTTGGAATAAGCCTGTTTGTGCTAAGTATTAAGGATTTTTAAAGTCTCTCCCAAAAGAAACCTTTCCCTTTTTTTCTCTAGGACACTCTACCAGATTTTGAGGACAAACAAACTGTTGTCAGCCTTCAACAGCTGAAATGCTCCTTGAGGCACCATGGGTTTCTCATTAAGCTCACAATTGTAAATATAAGGGTGATAAAAATTTCACTCTTTTTTTTTTAGACAAGTTGGTCTCATAAACCATACTTTGAAAATCACTGGTTATTTTTTTTTAATGCCCTTTTCTGTGTGGTTTGGGCTTTATTCATTTTTTGTGCTTTTTGCAATCTGGAATATCAGAATGAGAGCAACTACGGATGGTTACCCGTGTTCATGTTGCTGAAGAAAAACAAAGTGGAGGGAAGCAAAAGGGATTATTGTGAAATAGAACACAAAAAAGAAAGCTTTCAAAATTGGCTATGTACATAAATTTAAAAACATAAAAGGCAAGTTCAAAGGTCTTTCTTCCTCTGTCAAGTCTATGGGGAAAGGAACAGGGGTGGAAAGAACCTTCCCTGTTTGTACCTTTAGAAAGGGGCCGTGCCTAAAGCAGCCCTGCAATGCCAGCAGTGGGCACAGGCAGCAGCGCCAGTCCTCTGAGGAGCAGCAAAATGAGACCTGTGCTGAGGAAAGCCATGGCAGAGCTGCCAAGGTGGCAGAGCTGGCATCCCCACAGCAGTGCTCAGCATCCTCGCCATGACAGGTGGAGCTCTTCTTGAGAATAGGAGGGTGCTTTCATCTTACGACGTAATGCAATGCAAAGACATAAATTAATATTGAATCCAGCTCTTAAGTATACCTCGTTTCATGAATGCTTTGAAAGCGCTCTAGTTTTGAAAATAGCATTTAAAAAAAAGAAAAGGCTGGGCAGGGAGAGTCCTGATTTTAAGTATGGTTATTTTGAAAATGAGAACTAAAAGAACTGACCACATAAATGCTTTTCTTCTTCCTTTGTTAAATTCTTATATGATGAAAATACCTGATTTGTTTTCCTTCCTTGGGGTTTGTGTGTTTGTCTACCTAGTCGTCCCTTTCAAGCCCGGATTTCTTTGACTCGCCAAGTCCTGAAGAAGAGAAGGAAGAACACGTTTCCATTGCACACAAAACTATTGAAGTGTCAAGGAAATCAAGAACTGTTACAATATCACAAGTAAGTTAACTGGAATATCTCTGTTTAACCTTTTCACATACATCTTTGTTTTTGAAAGCAGTAGTCAAATATGTATTTTTAAATTATAATACAACAATCACCTGGTAACTGGGCATTTAAAGAAATTTAAAATGGTAAGGGTTACTAAAGATTATTCTTTGTTTAAAAAAAGCAAGTCAAAAGTGAATTGCACACTTAAAACGTCTCCACAACCATACTGTGAAAAAATCCTTCTAGTGTAAATACATTTCACAGAATAGGAGAAGCTAGGGAAATAAATTTTAGAAACTTAGACTCTTTCTTACTGCTGTAAATTAAGTTTTTGGTAGAAGAGTCTGTGAGCAGAGAAAATTTGCAAGTATAGTCCCTTTTTCTACTGGTATAATTGCATGCATTTTATAAGCTTGTGCTGTTCTTGCTGTATGTTGGTAGAACACTAGTAGATAATCAAATATTAGAGAAGGAGTATGTAGATCAGGCCTTAGAGGTTGAAGCTATTTATTTATACGTAAACACAGGTTTAATAATACAGATATTACATTCTAGTAGTCCAACAAAAGTATTTAAAAGCTTAAGTCATGTGCTTCTGTGATAAAGTTAAAAGGACAATGTTTTGCTATATAGCTCCCTCTTCTGGGAGCACTTGCATTAAGGAACGCTCTTGGACAAACACTCGAAAATGATATGCTGATATGACAAGGATTGAGATATTGTTTCTGTAAAACAAGATGACTACTATCAGAAAGTACCTGTTTCAAGCTTTAATGTTGATAGCCAGTCTGGAATCAGGTGTTCATTCTGGATGACTACAGTCGTGCTTTTGCTCACTCAGTCCAGGTTTGAACTCAGCCTGACATCTCAGTTCAAAGGAAACTTCATCTATCGATACAAGAATTGTTATTTATGAAAGACTGTAGGTACACATTACTCACACATGCACACATGTATATAAAATGTTAAAAGAATATTGTTAAGGTCCTGAGGTCAAGCACTCAAGCCACTTGAACAGCAACAAAATCTTGTTGGTGACTGGTTGTAGCAACTGTGGAAAATGTTACTGAAGCTGTTTGAACTTCTGCATCCCAACTAGAGCCCCTCTACAAAGATAATGACTATTTGTTATTTTTACCATGCTTTGGCCAAAGCTCTCCATGTTTGACTATGGACTTCCAATATTACTGAAGAGCAGCAAAATACTTCATATTTGTTAGAGGTCTGATTTCCATAAAGCTTTCTCCAGACGTTAAATTTTATTCTTTTTGTTGCAGGTGTCTGATAATAAAACTGCCTTGCCTCCAAAACCAGGAGGTTTGGCTAGTGGCAGTAATGTACAACCATCACTATCCCCTTCACCATCAGCTGGATTTCACCCAATTGCTATGGGAACAACAGGCCACAGGTCAAATTCCCCATCCCTGTTCGGTACCGAAGGAAAGCCAAAGACTGAGCACTTGAGCCAAGGTCAGACTGCCCTGGAGGAGCTGAGAACACAAATTAAGGAGCTAAGAACCATCATTGAAACAATGAAAGACCAGCAAAAGTAAGCACAGCAAATCGCAACTGTAGGTGGGATGTATCTGTTCACGCATAGTGGTGGCAAGTTCTTCTTGAGCTTGCCTTCATGTATGTTACTGTGCACAAATTGCCTTTGTGTTTGTGAGTGATTTTTGTCTACTTTCCTGTCAGAGTGAAAACCTCAATGAAAAAGGCTGGCACTAGCCGTCTGTACCAGCTTCTTTTTTTTCCTGTGTTATGACCTAAGCAGATGTTTATAGGGTGTTGAAGTCACTGAGCTATAAGCAGTGAATAAGGTTCTTATGTTGTTTTATTTGCTAATAATTATTTGGGAACTCATGTGCATTGATCTTAATAAGGGGTCCATTTTTTCTAGTTTTAGTACAAATTACTTCAAGTTCCTGAAATTATTAAATCAATTAGCACATTTTCCCAGGAAGCTCATGTTGCACAAGCAATTGAATTGTGATTAGGACATTTAAAGACCTTTGTGTATACAACCCTGAATCTTACTATTTTAGTGTTGAATATCTTTATTTTCTTTAAGTTGCTTATTTCTTAGAGGAAACTGGGGCTGGCAAGTAGATTTTGCTATTTCTGAGAATATTTAATGTTCTGGAAACTAAACCCTCAATTACATTGTCAATTGTGCATAGCCCAAGCAGGAGAGCAAAAAGAGAAAGCAGTGTGCAGACACTGTAGCAGAAAGAGATGTGCTGGAAATTTGGGAGAAGAGTGACATGGTACAAGCTGGATCTAGCCAGTGAGCCCCACAGCTTTGCCTCTTAGGCCGACTCCTGGTCTTCTGCTCTCCCCAGCCCTTCTTGCATGGGCTGCTTCCACCTACTGGTTTCTGTCTTAAGGTGAGATCACATGAGGTGGTGTCTGCTGTTCCCCTTCCCAACAAAGAAGGATGAGAGCAAATACATATTTGGGATCATTAAATCTTATAAATGAAGTTCAAGGTTACATTGTGTTGCGGGCACCTAATCATTAATTTCTCATGTAATCCAATTTCTGGTTTTGAATGCTTTTAAACAGCTTTTAAGTGCCTGAAGTATGTGGATAGCTTGGGCAGTGTTTCTGTCAGCAGTTCCTGTAACCCACCAGCAACCAGTCCTTCTATGTTTTGAATGGAAAAAAAGGGTGGATGCTGTCCTTTTACAGTGTCTTACTTCTCTGTAGAATAGCACAGTGTACAAGAGTATACTGACTTTAATTAGTTGTTCAGAGGAAAAAAAAGGTAACCAGTGAAGCAGGGAAAATATGTCTTCAAGAAGTGATCTTCTGCACTTTACTAGTTTAATCATTTCCATTCCAAGCTTTTTTTTTTGCATTCTTTTAACAGAAAAGAGATTAAACAGTTGCTGTCTGAGTTGGATGAAGAGAAGAAGATCCGTCTACGATTGCAGGTACTTAAATGATTTATAATGTTATGGAAGTATTGGGAGGTTTGATTTAGCATCAAGGCTGGGACATAAAACTACTAACATACTTAGATTGCAGTGAATCAAAAAATACAGACACTTGTGAAAGGGATACACCTGTTCTCTTCATAGTGTTGCCAGTCTGTGTCATAGATATTGCAGTACTGGATTCTTACTGGAAAACCTGATAATTATCTAAAAATTTATCAGCACAAGTAGACAAATTTAAAAAAATAAATACAATATAAAATTCAAATTATGGTTTTTTTTAGTCTCAGTTTTAATGGTTTGATTTTGTCACAAATGACATAATGTCTTTCTAAATTATTTGCTCTTTCCCAAAGCTTTGTATTTTGTAGTAGGTTTGTCATCCTGTCGATATGCTTGGAATATGGTTCCATACAGCAAGATTTTTATGGCTGCTTTACAGATGTACTCAAGTTAACTTTTACCAAAGCGTCCTAAACAATACAAAAGACGGTGCTCAGATTAAGAGCCCAGTTAGTGCTTCCATAGCTTGTACAGTACCTTAGCTCTAGCTGTTCTCGTGCTGGTTTAGTCATTTGCCAGGTGGCACATTACCCTACTTGTGGGAGTTGGGCCTCTGCTGGGATTGACTGGGCTGCTTCAATATGGAATGGTGTTGAAGCTGGGGCTTTGGGTTTTGGAGAGCTATTTGGACAATGCCTTTAATAATGTTCTTTAACTTGGTCAGCTCTGAATTGGTCAGGCAATTGAACTAGATGATTGTTGTAGGTTCCTTCCAACTGAAATAATAGTCTAGTCTAGTCTAGTCTGGTCTATTCTGTTCCTGTTCCATTCTGTTCTATTCTATTCCTTTCTCTTCTGTTCTGTGTATTTAATATATGGTTTAATATTGATTACATTTTCATGATATAGGTCAACAGTACTTTTTCTTTGTATTAGGGATGGAAAATCAAATTGTAATTTCACTGAGCTGTTCCTGCTCAGGAAAGTGCTGGGGAATACGGCACAAGACAGAACTGGAGCCCTTCAATGTCTGTGCTCCACGGCTACCTGAAGGACTTTATGCATACAGCCACATAGGAGTCACACACAATTCACAATCGGCTAAAATTTAAATTTATTCAGATAAAATCAATGAACATTTTTAATACCAGTTATTTATTTAGTCTAATAGGCTAGACTATTCAAGGATGACTTTTCATCTTTATACAGAGACCTGCATTGACGATGTTAAAATTGTGATCCTAGAACTGAATGCTTTAATCCAGTTCAAATGTTGCTTATATTGGTTAATGCTCAGATGCTCACCAAGGTGGCATTACTTACTAGCTTTACATGAAGATGAGAGTTTAACACATAAAAGTTGCATTAGTTTGCGAGTGCTCCAAAAGTCACAAAGTAGCACAGCTCTCAGTCCATGTATTCATAGATCATAGAACCATAGAATGGTTAGAGTTGGAAGGGACCTTGACGATCATCAAGTTCCAATCCCCCTGCCATGGGCAGAGACACCTCCCACTAGACCAGGTTGCTCAAAGCCCCATCAAGCCTGACCTTGAACACCTCCAGGGATGGGGCATCCACAGCTTTTCTGAGCAACCTGTTCCAGTGCCTCACCACCCTCACAGGAAAGAATTTCTTCCTAATATCCAATCTAAATCTCCCCTCTTCACATTTGAAACCATTACCCTTTGTCCTATCACTATGCTTCCTGACAAAGAGTCCCGCTCCTCTAGGCTCCCTTCAGATACTGGAAGGCTGCTAGAAGGTCTCCCTGGAGCCTTCTCTTTTCCAGGCTGAACAGCCCCAGCTCCCTCAACCTGTCCTCATAGGAGAGGTGCTCCAGCCCTGTAATCATCTTCATGNCCAGCCATTCTCTGCCCAACCTGTATTTGTGCCTGGGATTGCCACGTCCAAGGTGCAGGACTCTGCACTTGGCCTGGTTGAACTTCATGCGATTTGCATTAGCCCACCTCTCCAGCCTGTCCAGGTCCCTCTGGATGGCATCCCTTCCCTCCAGCACCATCAAGCTTGGTGTCGTCAGCAAACTTGCTGAGGGTGCATTCAATCCCACTGTCCATGTCTCCAACAAAGATGTTAAATAGCACATGTCCCAGTAATGACCCTTGTGGGACACCACTCGTCACTGCCTGCCACTTGGACATTGATCCATTGACCACAACCCTTTGAGTGCGGCCATCCAGCCAGTTCCTTACCCACCAAGTGGTCCATCTGTCAAACCCATGACTTTCCAATTTGGAGACTAGGATGTCATGTGGGACAGTGTCAAATGCTTTGCATAAATCCAGGTAGATGACATCCGTTGCCCTGCCTTTGTCCATCAAGTTTGTGGCAGTATCATAGAAGGCCATCAGATTTGTCAGGCAGGATTTGACCTTGGTGAAGCCATGTTGGCTGTCTCCAATCACATATTAAAAAGAGTGCCTTGATATAATGAGTACTCTGGGTGTGTTTGAATAAATCTAATGCCCTCGCCTCAGGGTTTCTAGTATCTCTCAGAGGGGTCAAGTGTACATCTAAGGCTGATGATTGTTTCAGCCACATCCTTTTGCCACACAGCTGTACTTCCACCAGAGCTCTTAATGTGTCTGGACGCAGGCTTGATGGGTGCAGAAGGTAACTACCATCCCTACAGCAAGAGCCACCCCTATATGAGTGGTGACAGGTTTTGCTCCTCAGCTACCAGTGCGCTTGGTCCGCAGTTTGATTTACTTTTGCCCGCTGTAAGTGCAGCAGCTGGTACAGAGACACAGTCTTCATTCTGCAGGTACTTCCTGGCAGCAAGCTGCTTGGCATGTAAAAGTTGTAATTTAGAAAGTTAGAAAGGTCTTGCAGTACACTTAATGGTCAAGCTGTGAGGGGAGGAAGCCGTGAATGGCCATCCTATGCAGTTGAGAAGGTCACCTCAATTGGCAAAATCTGTGGAAATAAGAGTAGTATAAAACCTGTACTCAACACCTGTGGACAAGACAGAACATGTGCTTTTCAAGCAGCACCAACTCTGTCTCAGTTTATTAAAGGATCTAATTTTATCAGAAATATTTTTCTTTTCTTTTCAGATGGAAGTTAACGACATAAAGAAAGCTCTTCAATCAAAGTGAATACTTGATAGGTGGAATGTTGCATTATTCTTCATGACTGAGACTCAAATTTATGCCCCAGCCAAAATAACTTTGTGCCAAATGATTTAAGAATTGCCTCAACATCCCTTTATTTGAAGGATTAGCACAACAGTTTTTGATAGCACAACAACAATACCAACAACGAGAATGAAATTTCCACCTGAAGCAGTGCTGTGCGGCACTAGTTGTGACTGAAATCGATCTTCTTGTGCTAAAGGTTCTCTACTTCAAGATCCTAGGTGAAATGAAAACTCAGGCAGTTTAGTCCATAGTGGTACTATTTTGATGATATTTTTCCATAAATAAATTGTATTTCAGATTATCTGTTTACAAGCTTTATGATTTTGACTTTTGGGTTTTAATTGTCTTTTGTCACAGATTTTAAAATGTTTGTACTGCATATAGCCAGGAATGAATGTTAACATTGGGGCTGGAGGGATTATTTTTGCTTTGAGATAGAACAGCCTACTTTTTGTTATGGTTTTGAGTTCTGTTAAATATGCAATTTTATGTCCCCAACCCCCCTACAATTTAAACTCACTTTGTGTACAGTAATGTATTTACAAGAAGGAAACAAACCAACAGAAATCTGGTCCTTGCAATGATTTGTGCCTTTCTTTGCCACACACCGACTGGAGCTGGTTGCAAGCCAGGTCTCCCTAATGTAGCTACCACGACAACTCCTGTCCCCGGTGTCCGGCGGAGGTCACCTTCTCAATGTACAGCTGCTCAGTCAGTAGAGCCAGGTTTGTGCAAGGCGGCAGAACAAAAGGGCGCAGCTGAGAGCAGCTTTGTCTTGAGCAGCTGTGGCTTTTTAGCTTTCCTGGTTTTGATAGGCCTCTCCCCTCAACTTGAATGTTCATCTCTGCTTGATTTTCATTAGATGATTTAAACGCCCACCTCTGTCCCCAATTTTGCACAGAGTGAACAGAATATGCATTATTAAAGCAAAAATAAATAAAAGTAATCTATAAAACGTGAATAAAAAGTTGTATTATTTCATGCACAAGGTTCTCTGTCGTGTGACATTGTTTTGTTTGCTGTTTATATAGTATTGTTTGCTACATTATCTTGTACGCTTATAGACCCATACACTCTATAGTCCTATTTTTGCAGGAGGACTTTCTTTTCATGGTTTTATTGAGCCTGATGCTTACTTCATTTCTTCCAGTTTCTCTGTTTACTGTCATCCTTTCAAAACGAGATCTCTTGTTTTTCTGGTTGTAGTTTTGTGTGTTCTTTACTAGTCATGGAGTATCTCATACCTTGTCAGCAATCTCTGTTAAAGCATTTAAATGATGGATATTTGCACAGTGTGGAGTGAGTGGGTGAGTGATATTGGTTATGCTTCAGAGTGTCAAAAAAAATCCCACACAAAGGATCTATTTGTCATCTCATCAAATGCTAGAGCTGGCTCTAGCCAGCATATCCTTTATCACAGCTAACCGCCCTGCCTGCCAGGAGCTGGATGAGATGTAGTGTTCAGTTGGCTTGTCACGTTCACACATGGTTGGCAGAGTTCCTATAATCTTTTTGATATGCATAGATATATAAAATACACACTCTACCATATTCAAGTCTTGCTTTATGGGTCTCAACTGGCAATACAGAACCTCACTGTTGGGATGATTTCCTCTACCGTAGCATCTGCTTCTCTTGTAACAGCTGTGTCTGAAAGATCGGATAGTGAAACTTGAGAATTTTTTAAAAGTTCCAATACATTGCTCAATGTACTCAAACAAAAGCACTAATAAAGTATTTTATCACTGAAATGCTCTTATTTAACATTTCTAAATAACTGCATTGAAGTATTTTTGTATGAAGAATGATAGTCCCACCATAGCTTGCCAGCAATAAAGGTTTCTAGATTACTTCCGTGGGTTTTTTTTTGTGAAGTTAGGAGAAAAGTTAGGAGAACAGGAGAGAATGAAGGATAAGGAGTAAGAATTCTGTTTTGGTTTGTAGTCATACATTTGCAGCACGCATCCAGAAATTAAAAGCTCAGGCCTCCTAATTGCATCCCTGGAAAGAGATAAACTACTTTATCTGTAGTAAATAGAGTATTGATTCCTGAGTTGTACCTCAGAAATATAAGACATTGCAGAAATCTTCCAATTTTTTTTTTGCAAAAGAAAATCTAACTTTGACACAGAGTTTCCTTATATCAGAGTACATATTTCTTTCCTCTCCTGTTGAGATGATAACATGTCATTTTATAAATCCTAGCTAGAAGTCCAAGATTCCAAGCTTTGTAAAAGGTTAAATTAGATTTTGTGAAAATGCTTTGTTTTGAAGGGTGATTATTCTGGGAGAAGAGAGCTTGTAGAAATATAAGCTCTTCTTACTGCATTTCATTTTAATAATGAAGTATTTCACATAACACACGGGTTCTCCCTTTTTAAAGAAGATCAATTATGCATTAAACCAGTGGATATAAATGGCTGCTTTTAAAAGTGTTTGGGTTTATATTTAAAGAAAAACAGAAAATGCTGGTGAGCTACAAAGTGATTTTGATGTGAAAGTGATTAAATTCTGCTGTTTGAAGAGTTGTGTAAAATGACTTTTCATTAATAGGCACACAAGAGTCTTGTGGCAGACTTCTGGTTACATGTAGAAGTCAGGTGTGAAATATCAGGTTCATGCCTTTGGATGACAATATTAAAATTCTCTATTTGGAAAATTTTTAGATTATTGGGGAAAAAAAAAAAACAAACAAAAAAACTACCCCAGTTTTAAGTTCTCTTTTTGCAACTCTAAAAAGAGAAAGTATTTCTTAATGTGATATGGCAGCACTTAGCACTTAAAACAGTTCTACCTGGTAATAAGATGGTAAATATTCCGTGTTTTAAATTGTGTTATTTAATACTCTGTGTTTTTCTCATTTTTAAATGAGCAAAAGGGTTAGGTGAATCTGTTACGCTAACAGGTCAAAGGATTGAACGCAACTATATGCAGTAAATTTTTGTTTCTAGGTGTATGGGAGCCAGCCGCCCAGCAAATTTTGTGAGCTGCTCTGTGTATGAAATGTCCACAGGAGTGCCCTACTCTGTGACAGCCAGGGCTGAAATTTGCACCTGTGCAAGCGAGGTGAGAGGCTGCCGTAAAACACCCGCAAAAATTCAAATTCTGCTGAAGCTACAGAATAATTTCACTCATCTTCTCGTGGAGTTGACCCACCTGTGAGCAAGCCCCACTCTCTCCCTGCCCACCCTCCGCAACAGGCCACCTGGCTGTGGGACAGTCCTGGTCCCCACATTACCAGCTCCTCTGCCCATCGCCCCATGCGTGGGCTCAGGGCTGGTACAAAGAGACATTTGCTGCTGCAGGGCTGGCGTGGTGTGAAGATATCCAGCGTTCCCGTGAATTCCTTGGTCATGCCACACTGCAGTCATAACTATGCTGGCAGCTCCACATTTTCACACTTTTCACCTCAATTTGGGGCTGTTATGCTCCTGTGGGTCTGCCTCGGGGGCTGGCTGTGGTCAGAGGGGCTGCGGTTCATGGGTCCCACAAATATCCAAACACCAGGAGCCACAGAAGGGGAAGGCTGGGGTAGGGATGACCTTCAGTGCTCCTGCCTGCAGGAATGGCTGGTCAGCAGCCCCTGCTGCAGTGCGAGGCCAGGAGGAGGTGTGAGGTCTCTGGCGTCTGCTTCTCTTCTGCAGGAAGGTGCCTGGGGCTGGAAGCAGGACAGAGGTGCATTGATGAGCAAAGTGCGAAGGCTGGTGAGAGAGAAGATGCCTTTTCATACAGGCGGGCTGCGGTTCGAAAGGCAGGCAAGAACAGCACTTAGAAAGTGGGAACAGCCAACTGCTCTGCAACTTTTGCATTGAGGAGGCTTTTTGATCGTGTGGGGTGGGGTGGCACTGCTTCTAGGCAACTGCGGTTCCAGTAGCAGAGGGTCTTCCAAGCATTGACTTGTGTTCAGGGCAATCCTTAGGTTAGAAAGGAGCCAGAAGAGGTGAAGCCGAACTCCCCTCACTAAACACCGCGTATTTGTATTCATGGTTATTAATACCCTTCAGTCAGAAATTAGATTTCGCTTGGCACCTTTGGCCTCAGCTGACTCTTGAGCTGGCATAGGCAGCAGCAGCTGGTTGCCTGTATCCTGGCCTATTCACTCCCAGCTTCCTGCAGCTGCTTCCCTCCTCCTGCCCCCTCTGCTAATGCCCTTCCCTGCCTTTGGAAAGTAATCAACTTCCTTAGGTTGTCATCAGCCCTGAAGCTGAGGGGGTGCTGGGGCTTCCCAGCCTGGAACAGAGCAGCTGAGGAAGGCAAAGACACGTTTTAAATGTCTGCAGGAAGCTGTGGTGCTGTGTGTGTGCGCGCTGCTGGGGGCCCTGGGGCATGGGCACCCACCTGGCTAGAGGTCCTGGCCACCCTCCCCTCTGCTTCTTTCTCAGGTATCGAAAATGACTGGATCCCACTCACCACACCGTTGTTTGGTGTTAGCTCTTTTAATTAAGGTGATTCTTAATCCCGTGCAGCCATAAACTTGCAGGTAGTGAGTGTAAAGGCACTGGCAGCCTCGGGAACAGGCGCTAGAGAGACTTTCTTCATGTTGCCACAGTCAGGCTTTTCTCGAACCAGTGGCGCAGCTGAGTTTCCCTTTGCCGTGCTCATAGTTCCACTAAGACGGTGTGGGGGTCTGGAGTGCAAACAGCTCAACTAAAAATATGACTCAATATTGTCATGCATTTATTTTTTTTAAAACACTAGTAGAAATTCAGTTCTATTTTTAAATGTGTCAGTACTATGGGAGGAAAAATTTAAGATTTCAATTAATCGTGTTGAAATTAAACTCCCTACAAACTGAAACGCTATCTCAGTGTATTTTAGCAAGCTAATTAACTATAATTCTAGACAAATCTCTAGAACCGTGAGTATAAGCGTTCTGATACATTGTAAAGGTTACAATAGGGAAGCAGAGCCTATTAATCTCTCTCAGCCCCTCGGTTAAGTAGGCTTTGAACTCTCTTGTCTTCCATTTTCTCTGCAGAAAAAAGCGACTGGAGACTGTAGATGATGATAGAGGAAAATATAATTGGCTTTTATCAGTATGATCTTAAAAGTCGTAATAGGCTTTTTCTCTTGGAGGAGAAAACTTGAAAATAATGACAAACTGAAGTAGTAAGAATGAGCAGGCTTCACAAGCTATTTTGAATATCAGAGCATTAAAGAAGTATCTGTTTTCAGAACTTTCTCTGGTAAAGCCCCTTCACTTCACTACGCTCTGCCTTGGCATTTTCATTTGTTGTGGGAAATAATTTTCCTCAGTACAACAGGCTCTTCCCTGCATGTTCTATCCCAGCTAATGATCGGCAAACGTGCTTCTCCAAAGGGACCCATCAGGCTGCTCTTTGCGTCCTTGGATGACAGCAACAAAGTTTGGGGTTTTGTGACAGCACTTTTGGGACTATTCATTGAGGTTGTGAGTATTAAGTTGGGCAGCCGTCCCTGCTACAGGATGACCCATCATTTGGGCTTACCCCCTTCTGAGGATGGTTTTCATGGTTAAGGGCACAAGTGCGGGAAATAGCACAGTTCACATAATCTGTACACCATGCTTTTTCTCCTAACACAAAGCACCAAAAAGCAGAACAGATAAGAAAGGCTAAGTAGAAAAGTAGGTGCACCTGCCTGGAAATTGCTGCTGCTAGATAATTTGGCCACTCTGGATTCAAAGAGCCACATTTACAGAGCCCCGCTGGAAGCACAGATGCAGCCATTTAGCAAATAGAAGCACAAAGCAGGGGGAAGCATTGCATACATTTTGAGACCCCCAACAAATGCAGTATTGGCTGGAAAAAGCTAGTTCATTAATAGATGGCAAGTCTCTCGCTGGAGGTTCAGGATGTTTGTGCTGTGATTACGCAGTTGTGCCTGGTGTGTGTCACTGATCTCAGGCGAATGGAAAATTTCTGGTGCTCTGACCTGAAGCGCCTTCATCTGAGAAACACAGCTTAGTAACCTGTGCTTGGGGAACTCTAACACAAGAAGGATGCTACATTACTGCAATGGCTATGAGCTTCAATATTGGACTTGGACTGATTGAGATATGTTAAAGTCAACGAGGCTGATTCAGTCAAAGTGCTAGATTCAGAGTTCCCAGATGTCACCAGTGCAACAAGTAGCTGTCACCGATGCACAAGCTGGTGCAGCACCTCTCTCTCTCTCTCTCTCCAGCTGGCTGCACGTCTGGGGTAGGCCCAAGTTCTCCCAACTCACATTTTCACTCACTTTCCAGATCCCTGATACAGTCCATCATGCTTCCTCGGCCTTCTCTTAAATAAGAGGCATGTTTACATTTTTGTAATGTTTACATCACATACAACAAAGACTCCACAAGTTGGTTTCATGCTGCAGTGGTGTGTGCTTGTCATATGGAAATCTGCGGCTTGTTAATCTTCTCATTTGGGGATGTAAGAAAGAGCATCTGACTTTTGTCCTGTGTGCGTGTGTGTGCCAATTAACCTCATATTTCATTTGTTTGTTCCTGTGTGAATAGTTAAGAACACTCCAGAGCCATACTGAAATAATTCACAATTTTCCAACTGGATTTAAACTTCTAGAGAAAATAAGGCTGTCAGGTAACAAGAAGGATTACCTTTTACTGCTGTTTCTGGAGATCTTACTGGTATCATCAGTTCAATTCTTTTCTTCAGATATCTGTTATTTGGAATTTCCCAAACAAAAAAAGAGATAGATGTTTCTATTACAAGGCTATTAGCAAAGCATATATTGTTTCCTGTGAAAAGGTCAGGAACGCTTTGTGCTTTCTAGGTGCCTTGAATTAGAACAGGGAGTGAGTTATTATTTAACTTGTTTTTCACTGCAAAGTGCAGGAAGAAACTCTTCACTACTTTGACAGAGATGTGATTTGACACAGTGATGGGCTGAAGGTCTCACTTATGGCATTATAAAACTTTTCTGGAATGATTCCTATCATACTGACAGATAGATGTCTGAGAAGGGACCGCATTTGAGTGACAATGTATCTGGCCGTAAAATTTTCTAACTGTACAGGAGTGATGTGTTATTTGGCAGTAGCTTGGATAGCCTCGAGCAAGTGACACTGGTGTAGCAAAGAATAAATGTAATAGAAGTTGACAAAGCAGAGAAGACAAAGCACCTGGCATCACACCTTGTCTCACTGTGTAACCAGGAGAGCTTCAGGACCAGTTGTAGACTCGTGCAAGGTAAGTATTATCTACATTCAGGTCCCATCATTAAAAGTACTGAGAACTGACCCTAGCCAAACTCAAATATTCAAATCAGACCTGATGCTAAGCTTATAATAAGCATGAGCTTATTATAAGCTCATGCTTACAAAAGCAAGGGCATTGTGCAAATAGAGAAAATAGTTGCCAGGACTGAGAAAGGCTACTGTTGCTCTGTCTCACTAGGTGCCTTAGCTGTGTGCCTACCAATTATTGCTTGGTTCTCCTATGACTTTTCACACTGAATGTGAATTACTTATTGATAAAAAAAA
>VZRU01018379.1:454266-504019 GCA_013398155.1 Pedionomus torquatus | reverse complement strand
GGAGTGGAGGGGAGGCAGGGAGCCGGCTGGCCCCCGAGCCCTCGCCGTTTGCCCAGCTGCCGGCTATGGGGCACGGCCCTGCCTGACCACCTGTCGGTCGTCGCCGGCCCCGCTCAGCCCTCGACGCCGCTATGGAGAGCCCCGCGGGCGGCAGCGCGGCGGCAGAGCCGGCGCACCCCGGCGCGGAGCCGGAGCCGTCGGCCGCTGGTCCGGCCGAGGTGGCCGCGGGCAGCGGGGAGACAGCGGAGGTCGGCGCCGCCGCTCCGCGGCCGCGCTGTCTGCGGGCCCTGTACGTGCTGAACGACCCGCCCAAGGTGGGCGGCGGAGCGCGGAGCCCCGAGGCCGGGGCGCGGCAGTGCCTGCTGCGGGCGTGCGAGGCCGAGGGAGCCCAGCTCGGCACGGTCAACTTCGGGGAGCTGGACTTCGGGGAAACGGCGGTGCTGGACGCCTTCTACGACGCAGGTGAGCAGGTTGGGCTGAGGCAGGGCCGTGGGGCGGGGGCTTGGGCTCGCCTCTGCCCGCTGGCACCTCCCCGGGTTGTGCGGGGTCACGGCCGGGGTGAAGGTGGTGCCTAGAGAAGAGGGGAAAGGGAAGATAGCGAGGGGGTCTTGGGAAGGGCTGTAGAGACAGGAAAACGGCTGCGAGGTGAATCTCATGTAATAGGAGCAAGAGACTGGTTTCGAGGAGTGTCCTGCACGTGGAGGAGATGTGAGAAAGATTTCACCAGGTTGAAAAAGATTTCACCAGGTGAAAAAGGTTCACCAGCTCAATCAGTCGTGGATCCTATAGTTCAACCGAGCCTTAAGGAGCAGTGAAACTCTGGCTAGCGTGATTTTCTAAGAACCTTCTTCCAGCTCCCAGCCTGGTTGGGAGCTTAGAATGAGACATAGCATGAAAACGCATTGGCCAGAAG
Source organism: Pedionomus torquatus (assembly GCA_013398155.1). Taxonomy (NCBI): domain Eukaryota; kingdom Metazoa; phylum Chordata; class Aves; order Charadriiformes; family Pedionomidae; genus Pedionomus; species Pedionomus torquatus. The sequence goes on along the minus strand of VZRU01018379.1, from coordinate 503,106 downwards.
CCTCAGAGGGGGCTTTACTAGATGATTCATGTTCTCTACCTCCAAATCTCTGGACAGTGAAATTGGCTTGTATGTAGCCAGGCACAAAGTGATCCAGGGTTGCTCTGAACAGGAGTGTAGAAATGTACCTTAAGGAAGGAGACTTGTGAGTATTGCCCACCCTGTCCAGACTGCAGCTGGTGTCTGGTCTGTGATGGCTCAAAAGTAAGCTGCTGTCCGTTCTCCAATCAGAAAAACACCCGGCTGTTTGAGTGGCGTGACAGATAATGTGAGCCACAGAGGAAGGTCCTGAGTCAATAGGTATTATTAAAACTAATCAAGGTGGACATGTGGACATGTTGCAGATACGTAGATGTACTTTTTCTAATGTCTGTATGAGCAGGCATTATGAAACTTGGGGATTCAGAAGAGGGAAAGTACTGTTAAGCCCATGTTGATGTCCATCTTTCACAAGGGGAGCTTTGTTTTGCTCATGACTTGTGTTAAAGAATGCTTCTTGAAACTTCAGCCTAATTTTAAATTCTCATGATGATGAGTCCATTTCATCCTTGGTAAGTCACCCAAATATTAAGGAACCTCACAACTGTTGTTGGTTTTTAATTTCACAATTGGGGGATTTTATTATGTCTCTGCTAGCAAGCTTGAAAAGTGTATAATAAATATATTTTCTGTGTGTCTTGGTACACAACCATGAACCAGCAGTTTCTTTGTGTATCTCCAGTATTTTTGTAGTTGTGTAATAGTGTACTGATGGTCTCATCAATTCAAAATTTTTTCTGTTTCTACTAATAGTCCTATTAATGTATTGTGCACACACCTATTCTGCATTGTACTGAAAGCCTGAGACAGTTAAAATGTTTTCTTAACTTGCTACATTCTGAAGTGAGTGTCTTTTGTTTTGGAATGTGGCCTACCTTTCCAGACTTTTACGTTCACATCATCTTGTAGGACCAAATAGTAAAGCATGTTGTTACTGGATACTCCTGCAACACTTTTATGTCCACATTTAGTCCACAAACACTTAATAATTTTCAGTGTTGTGGTATTCTTTTTCCGGAATATGTGTTAGATTGGGACTGTTAGCATCTGTTTAGAATGCTAAAGAAACAATTAAACAGGTTTTATTACTGCCTATGTAAGACATCAAGCAGATATTTCCCATACTGAAGATATCTATTATAGTGTACTTTCTGTACACTGTGAACGGAAGCAGGTACCCTTGGTCTGAGAGTGGGAGTTCTCAAAAAGATGTTCGCCCATAGCCATCTCTTGGTTTACTAACTGGAACCTTAACCACTAAGTAAAGATTGAGCAGTGAAATCCATCTCATTGTGAACAGTAATGGCAGGATCTTTGTTGTAAGTGCTATCCATTATCCCTTTTCCCCCACTTTGCCTGAAATTGTAGCCATTTACTCAGTCATAAGACACGACCCCCATGAACAAGCTTATCTGTCTTATTTAGTATGAATCTATGACATAATGATTCTTGGAACTGATACCTTTTATGACAAAACTGGCAAACTTAAGGACAGAGTGCAAAGGAAAAGATCAACAGGAACCTCTTTGTCCTGTCTGCAGGCAGATTTTCTAGTAGATGATTTCTCAGGAAACCACTGAGAAGAGTGCTGCAAAACCACCTATATTCCATTATAAGAGTATGATGTCTCTTTTTCTCCTTGAGTGTACTCATTACTGACTTCCCACGCTTAGAAATTTTATGAGTAGAAGTGTGACTTAGGCCTTTAGTTAGTCATTGTGGACCAGCAGGTAATGCAGAATGACCCTGATCTCAAGAAATCACTAAACTTCCTAAAATCTTTGCTAAGTAGGAACTACAGCACTTGTGAGAGCAAACTAACAATGAGTTGTGACATAAGGGTTTGATAACAGAAAGATGAGGTCACTGCTCAGTCCGTGCTAGAAACAAGCTGTCAACAAAGTCAATTTTTGCGCAGAAGTGAGTGATGGTATCTGCCTAATAGAGAGGCAACAAGGATGCTTGCATACATTGACTGTATCTCTGGGAAGAGATGTGATATTTTTAGACTAAAAGCCACAGATACTGGGCATTAGCATGAAGCTTTTTTTTTGCACAGAAAAAACTTGCATAAATGCAGTTTTAAAGAGGAATGGCAAGCTAAGGAGCTAACTGAGGATTTTTTAAAATTCTTCAGAGTTATGCCATGCAGAAGACCAAACTACAGGCACTGTAGTGCATTCATAAACAGCTTAAGGGACATGGAAAAAAGGTAAATGTGGCTTGTTGCAGGTAGATTCAGCCTCTTTGTGCTCTTGCTACAGCTGCAAAGGATCTCTCTGTTCTGGGTGTACTGAGAAAACAAACATGATGTCAAAGTTAAGTCTGCCCTGCACCTATCAAAGGGTGATGCTAGATAGAAAAACATGTAGCTTTTGCTTGTCTACCTGAAACTTTATCAAGGCTTATTGCTTGAATTGCCACATTATTTGGCTAGTGTTAAGTGAAGGAGTAGCCTCTCCAGTTCTATGATTTTTGGATGTTTCCATTTTGGTTCTATGAAATCCTGTTTCTGTAGCAGATCGTCTTTTTACCTTATGAAAGATGTGCAACAATCTGTTTTGAGACTTAGAATGTTTCTTGGACTGTTTGACCATAGCATTTTGAGATGACTGCAGTCACTGAAGTCAGCAGGATGAAAGTTAACTGAAAGGAAGACAAGCTAGAGAGAGATTGGAGACCTGAGGAATAAAGCTAAAAGTTTACCTGAGAAAAATGAGTATTACTCTGACAGCCCAGGGAATGATGTCAGATCATTTGTGAGTATAGTGGTGTATTTTGAAGTCTGTTTCTTTTGTTTTGCTATGTATGAATTTCTATAACCAACATCTTGCATGATAAGGTGGTCCTGAAATGCATTGACTGATATTCTGATACCTGCAGCCATATCTTCATTCAGAATCAGTGTTAGACTTGGGAGGGGGCCCAGACAGAGATTGAGAGGTCCTCCTTGCCTCCTTATTGTAGTTGAACCACTCTTAATATAACCCTAATTTCTTGTCCTTGAAATTCTTCTTCATTTTACACCATGAAAGGGGAAGGAAGACATTTATGTCCTGGATTCTGATTTTTCAGGCTCTGTCAGCCACTGAAGGAGTCATCACTGCCTGTATCAGCTGCTTGCCCCGAAGGCCTCTGCCCTCTGAAGGCCAGTATCCCCACTACAGAATTGGCAGGGATGCTTCAACTTCTTCAGCCCAAAGGCTTCTATGTCAGGGTACAGTAAGCATTTCTCACTAGTTTTAAGCTAATATACGGCATGGTAACTAGTGTAGCTGAGCTGGAGCCACACGCTTATCTTGCTTACTGCCACATGGATCGTAATCTCTGACAGGAAGGAGAGAATGACAGCTGAGGGCAATAACTTCTTAAATAAACTTCAACAAACCTTCCTGCTACAATTTATCTTTGCCCCTGGGTGTGACAGTGAACAGTGGGGAAGGGGTAAAGGGTTAGCTCTCTGATGCTTATCTCAACAGGCTGGGTTTACTGTTTTTCTGAGGAATAATTTGTACTTTTTCTTTCTTTTCCCTGGCAACTGGATCAACGGCTAGGGGTACATTCCTTCTTCTGGAGATGTGTGCTCCACAAAATACAGAAATGTGAAGAGAAGCAAACCAACCATCTTAAGGGGTGGAAAGTGGTGTCTGAGAGGCTAGGACTAACTGGGTTGGATATCGTGCTGCTTTAATACAGCAACAAAGCTGTCAGGACCTGATCTTTTATCTCTGTGTGATACTGCACACCTGGAGTGACTGCAGGTATATCCAGCAAAGCTCTGCGTTGTGCCGTCAAACTAAATCCTCTGATAAGACCCTGTAATATGCCAGTATTGTAATCCTTTTATATCCAAGTGCATGAGGTGAGTTTTAAATGACAATAATAATCCTTATGCAATCTATCAAGTCTGTATTTTACTATGTTATGATACATCTTAGGTACTGTGACACGTGTTCCTTTCAAGAGGTGTATTTCGCTTAAATGGTGTTAGTTGGGGTCAATTTCCAATATGAAGTCATCTTGCAGAAATGCTTATTTGTGTTCTGAGATTTTCATGCTATCATTCAACAGTGGAGAATATTATTTTCTGTCATCTGTGAGCAATGTCTTTGTGTCAACACTTGAGTTTTCTGCGTGTAAACTGAAAGGCTTTACTTTAGTTCAGTATTCTGTGAAATAACCACTTTAATGTTGGTTTAACAAACTTAGAAACATGCAAATAAATAACCATATATTGGTTATGCAAATAAACAACTATAAATAGGCTATGGGGAATTAATAAACTTTCCTTTGGTATACTGCCATGGGCCAAATGCAAGGTTAGAACTCAAAGGGAATGATGAATGTGTTAAAAATAAGAAATATACCTTGATTGTCTAATGGAGAGATACTCTATTTTACTATTTCACCTTTTGGAACTAACATCTCTTTACTTGTGATGGGTCATAAGGAAAGAAATACTGAAAATCGAAAGCCAGTGTGAGCTCTTGCTTTTTAATGAAGCTTTGAAGGTGTTTGCGTCTCTCAAAGACTGGTGCTAACCAAATTTTGGCATTTCTTTTATTGTTCCAAGGTGATAGTATGTACATGTGCCTGTGCTGTCTATCTGAAGTGATTATTTTCTGTGCCACAGCTTTTGGATAAAGGAAAAATTAGGAATGCACTTTTTTTTCCCCATTGTTTGCTCTGTGTGAAACTTACTTGCATGAAAAATACCAATTAAAAAAAAAAAAAAAAACCCAAAACAAAACTGATCCAGTCTACAACTTTCCATTTTCTATACTTGTCTTTTTCTCTTCCTGAGCTTAAAAATTAAAATCTGAGGCGGCTTCTTGGAATCTGACTGTGAACCCTCTGTCACTGGGTTTTGTAGCTAGGAACATATCAGATGATTTCTAGGTGTTGAATCAACTGAGAAGGAATCTTCTTCATGAATATAATAAAACTCCTCCATGTCTCTGTTTTGTTTTACTCTGCGAGTAGTATTTTTCATTGTACAAATAAAAGACTTACTGATTCTCACTAATTACATTTAGTTAGATAAAAGCTTTTATGTCTGTTACTGCCATTACAAATTATTTGAAAAATTTGAACAGTTAGGGTTATTCTGAAGAGATTAAATACTCTACCTATCTTGACCTGCTCTTCATCTGAAGACTAGTTATTGTCATGCTTATAGCCCGCGAAAACACCACAGTTAGGGTGCTTTTTTGTTTTATTTTGTTTTTTAAATATTGCTTAAATGTTTTTTGGGAAATGAAACATTTCTGGACTTCCTTATATATGTAAATGCTGATGGGAGCAAGGCCAAGTGCCGTCTGTTTTACTTAAGAATGATACACAAATGTATTTTTCAATATAGTTTCCAAGTTACTGTGACAGAATCTGCTGTGCCATTTGACCATGAAATGTCTAGCAGATCTCTGGTTCTACCTTGTTGCACTTAAAGTTGACCCTCAATCATATTGGAGAGCTCCTGAAAAGGTGTACATGAGGCTGACAGGCTTGACTTAACCAGAGTGGATGCATGAGGCTGCTTAGGTGGGAACCTGGTTCCTGGCCACTCATCTCCTTTGCTGTGAGTGTGTGTTTGTTCAGTCTTGCTGTGCTGCGTGTGGCATATTCTTCATAAGTTTAAGAACTGTTTCTCTCAGGCCTGAGGTCACAAAGTTAAGTTGTTTGGGTTTGTTTCAGGGGGGTTTTGGTATTGTTTTTTTTTGTTGTTGTCTGTTTATTTGTTTGTTTTTTAAAAGGAAGTATTTGCTTAAGTCCATTAATTACATTGTTTTAATTTCCATCCGCCCATAAACCAGACAAATTTATGATGGATATGCAGTAGCTCATTTTACGTTCTGCAGTCATGTCCTGCTTTTATCACTGTAACTGTACATTGCTTTTTTAATCAACAAATTAAACATGCACATTAACAAATGCTGATATACTCCCTAGTTAAAAAGTAACTAATGTTCCTGGTTTACAGACATAGATGTTTGAGGTAAAGCTCTTCTGATGTGTAAGGAGTTGGTGCAGAACTTGGATGAGAACTTAACTTCTTGGCTTCCTCTATATTCTGCTGATAAGGTGGCCTTGAGTTGTCTACGCAAGGTGCAGACTTGTATTGAGTCAATGCTCAGGGAATACTGCTATTTCAGCGTGCATGGGGGAGCAGCCCCAGCAGTGGTTGCTTGGCCTAACTGCTGCCTCTTTTCACATCACAGTGATGTTACATGGCTGAAATTTGGCAGTCAGGACAGGTGTAGGGTCTTTCTTAGGAGGACCTCCATGTGGTTTGCCACTTACAGGTGAAATTTGTGACCGTGGTAGGCTTTGTTTGCCTTGCACTTCAGCACAGATGTGTATTGCTTTAGCCTCAGGTTACCTTTGAACAGTAATGGGGGTGCCTGAGGCTGAGCCAAGGGAAGGAGCGCAGCTGTTGCTTTATCTTGCTCCCTGGCACAGACTTGCTATAAAGAGCATAGCTGCAGTGTCTGCTGAGGTCAATGTGATTCAGCTGGCAGCAGATGGGCCAAATGTGTCCCATGGTATGTTTTCATCTAGCTCGTCTTCTGTCAGCAGTGCTGGTACTACCTTTGCCTTTTTTTGAGAGGTTGGGGTAGCTCTAAAGGCATGCCAGGAGCAAAAGCTGTGTCACTGCAGTTTGCAAGGAGGGAACCAAAGCTGGGACGTGAATTCTGATGCTTAAAAATATTGGATCATTGTATGATCCAATAAACTGTGCTTTTTTTATCCATTGTAATAATCAGCCTGACAAAAGAAATTATTCTGCTGTGGTGTTCAAGGTGGTAGAACGGAAACTTTTCAGATATTCTCTGGTAAAGCTTCTGAGTATTTAGATTTTGGTCTAAATCCATTGCTCAGCAACAGTAGTTATGCCTTAGAGCTCAAATCCAAATGTGATTCACAACTTTGAAAAGTGTAGCTCAGCTTTTATTACTTTGAAAGTACATGATCCCAGCCTTGGTAAGTATGATCTTTCATTGACTGAAGTACATTAGGGCTCTGATGAAAGGCACAAATGCAAAGCAGTAAGGATGCGGTTAAGACTACATCCATAGGTTTTTGCTGATCTCTGATGGTATATCTAAATCCAGTATTAAGGGAAGTACTCTTACTACTCTTAGTAGCTTAGTTTATGTGCCTATAGTTGTCTACTGTAGTGTATACTGCTTTTACACTTAAATTATGTTGAAAACTTATTAAATATCTCTTTAAAGTAAAAACCAAAGAGTAGTAGTAAATAGAATAATCTTGAAGTGTTTTTTATTCTCGTTTCACTCAGTATAATCTCTTTTAGTTTCATTTTGTATCAAGTTATGGAAGGAAATGTCTAGAGTCTCTGCTGTTGATGTCTTTTCTTCTCCTGTTTAGAAAAAAACATGCCTTAGTGCAGAGAACTGTAGCTCAAACACTCAGGTTATTGGCCTCTCAACAATTTGAGAAATGTTGTTCATGTATCTAAAGCTTTTGAAATCTAAGCCCAAAATGCATTAGTTCGGGAAAACAAACAAACTCCCATGTAAATCATCATTTTCCCTAAAGTTCTTCAGTTTCCTACTGGTGTTCAGCAGTGCTTTCTGTGAACTGTGATACTCCATTGCCTCCAGATCTGCCATAAAGAGTTGTAGATTCATGAAACTGGTCATGGGGAAAATAACAGGGGGATTGCTTTGTTTACACTTGGGATAGTGACTTACTTGGCACTTGCTTGCTATCTCTTCTCTTCCCTTAAATTAACACATTTACATTAATCTAAATTATAACATTACTTCTAAGAATAACAAGTTAATTTCCTTAACTTTTGTTATTTTTGACAATTTAAAAGGTGGACATCCAGAAGTTAGGATCTTAAATCTAAACTTTCTTGCATATTCCCACCATGACACATTCCCAAAATACAGATTAGCTGTGTGCTGTTGATCTTTTTCCTTCAATATGACTTCAAATTTGAGTTTCCTCTTTCTAGTCCCTGAAGGAGGCAGCAATAGCTATTTCATACTGTCTATTTAATAAATCTGTTGGGCCTTGTATCTGACTATGGTAGTTGCTCAAACCTAACTTTGACTTGTGTTTCATGAAAGCTGATAAAGCGTTAAGGATTTGTGAAAAATGAATGTTGTAGTGTGTTGAATAGATCCCTTACTTTTTCTGGAGCATATGCTGCTGTTCATGAAAATGCTCACTGTTGTAATACTCCCTGAACACTTTTAAAAACTCCTTTCAAATACAGATTGATTTTGTCTTGTCTTTCAAGCCTATTACTTAATTCCAGCTAGTGAGCAGCAGCCCAACTCTAATTCCAAAGGAAAAAACAGCAAATGCTCACTTTCAACAGTGTTTGATATTGTTTGCTAGCCTGGGTGTCTCATAGTCATACTGTGGTTCCGAACAGTCAAAAAAAAAAACAACCCAAAACCCAACCACCACATTAATAGTTCTGTTACTGCAGAGGCAGCCTTCTGTCAGGCCTGGCCACAGATAAGAACTGGTGAATATGGATGAACGTGGCTTTTGACAACTCTATATGCATGTATGTTTTGAGGTCAACCTCTTACATTACATTTAATAAATGCTGGAGGCCATGGTTAGAGGCTTGCTTAAAAATCACAATTTCATGTGATTCATTGTATATGATGAATCACAGTTTGGAAGAGCTAATATTCCTCTGGCTCTGTAGAGAACCTATGATGATTAGCTTTGGGCATCTTACTTTTAGTTATAATCACAGTTAGGGAAGTCTAGAATGGATTTGTTGTGATAATATAAGCTGTGTTGATATTCACTATTCCTGACCTACATGCTGGAAGTAATGATGTATGCTGTATTTACAGGATAGTTGAACATTAAATAGATCATGGTTTTTACTTTCTTTGGAAAGGCTGGCTTCTACTGAAATTCTAGATTTTATTGATCACTACTTAGTACTCTGAAAGAGATTTTTCTAATTTTTTAATAGCTGTTGCTCATTTTTGAGATTACAGTTGTTCAGTAATGCAAATCAGCTTTTTTCAGTAGCACATGCAGTCTTTTTAGGCTGGCATATAGAGGTTGCACTGTTTACAGAAATGTTAAAAAACGCAGATTGAATCTACATTTGCCCAGCTTCGAGAATATTAAGTCAAGAATTCTGTATCCATATGTGAATGCAAGTTTCTTGGCTTACAGAGAATGCTGTGGCTTTATGTAAACTTTATTTTCATTTACACCATAATAATACTGCCTTTCCTCAACTAATAATTTCTCTGCATAGTTGTGCTTTTTTTTTTTTTTTTCTCTGTATTTTGCTTTTATGTGGATCCTAAATGACAGTCTGGGAGTCTCACAACATAAAGAGGAAATTTGTAATCTAGTTTTGAGGTAGGATACCTGAGTTTAGTATGTACAGGTTCCCAGTGCTTTTGACAGAGATGTCTCTTGATGCTGTTTTTTTGTTTTGTGTTTTTTTTTCTGTTGTTGTTGGGTTGGATTTTTTTTTGTTGTTGTTTTAAAGAAAATGGAAAAATAGGAGATTCAAAGTAGGATCGCCTCATTTATCTTTGAATGGTATCTTTTTAACTCTTAAAGAAAATAATAAAGGTTTTAACCCAGATTTAGGAACTTCAGTGTACCGAAATATATAACTTTTCCATTGTAGTGCTCTTTATTTGTATTATTTTTATTATCTCTTACATTTCTTTGGACAGAAGACAAGGTTCAGTATAATTTTGTCTTTTCAAATGTTTTTGATATATGTTGATGGCCAGTGTGTGACCTGCTGGAGATGTGCAGATTTGGCAGATTTTTTTCTGCACCCTACCCAAAATGTTCAACATTAAATGATGGGTGACTCTCAAGTGGTTTTGTTTGGATAAACCTTTAAAATTTGGGAGCTTATCTAAACATCCTTGGCTTAGTAATTGATTTTCCTGCAGTCAGGGAGGAGAAGGGACAGTTTTTCTTCTTTAATTCTGTGCTCTTCTTAATTTCACTTAGGCCATAAGTGATCTTTTTTTTTTTTTTTTTTTTTTTTTTTTTTTTTTTTTTTTTTTTTTTCCCTTTCTNAGGAAATAATGTTATGATTAATGACCTGACATAGTGAAAAGTATGCGTGATGTGAGACATCTACTCATTATGGCTGTGTAGCATCTATGTCAAAATTTTTAATATACTAAGAGTATATAAATACGGAAAAGTATAGAACAGATATCTTTCTCAGATCATCTATGGTGGATAAGAATTTTTCTAGTGTTGTGGATGCATAGATTTGGAGGCCTTTTTCAATCAGTAATAAGGAATTTGGGAAAAAGCAAGAAGTGGCTTCTGGAATCTTTATTTGGCTAATGTCTGTGAAAGACAAAAAGAAAAACGAACATAGATTATTTAAGTACTCTTTGAGAAGTTTTGACTGCTGCTTCATTAGTATTCATTTGGGTATAAAGATTGAATGAGCACATGGGAAGTGGAAATACATGTCTTTTTTGAGTTAGGATTCAGGTATATTGATTACTCTATAGACATAGATATTTTGCAATTGGAAGATTACAGATGTTAAATCGACAACTATTTGAGTTCTCACTCATTCTGAGGAACAACTGGAAAATATAAGGGAATAGCTTAGGCAAAATATTAGAATTTTTCTTCTCTCTAAAGGCATTTCTTACAAATGGGTTTGATACAAACTACCTGGCTGTGTTTTTCAGAGCTACTTCTTGTGTTCCATTGGGGTATTTTGATAATTCCTCTTCCCTGAAAATCAGAATCTTAATAACTGTATGGTCACCAAGTCAGTCTCTTAAATCTCAATTTATGTAACTAGGCTAGCATCATGCAGCACCTGTGGGGTAGAAGGAAGCAGGGATGGAATTCAGTTACGCAGACAAGCATTCAGCTGCTTAAGCCATGATACTGCCCTTTCTCTGCAATCCTGTCAGCCTCTGTCACGGTGCACCTACTAATCTGCAGCCACTAAGGCGCATGTGCTTTGTTGCCCACGTACCCCATACTCACTTGTCTGCTATGGTTGTTTGGGATCTCAGCACTGCGCGGTTAGCTCTTACTGTTGGTTTTTTGCTTCTTAGGAAGTCTGGGTTCTCTCTCATCCCATTTTGACAAGTAGATGATGAGTCCTGAATCAAATATACATTTTATCCAGCCTCTATTTTGGTAAAAGAGATTGGGGGGTGGGGTGCTGGGGGAATAAGTTATCAAGTTAAATTAAGTAGAGGGATATGGGGAGGATAGAACAGGATGAGAGGGAAGGAGAGACATGGGAAAGAGGTAGAAGTTGCAGACAGGCATTAAGTGTTCATCTGGCTGAGCTGTGAAACTGCTGAGATGCAAGTGATCAAGTCTCTTTCAGTTTCTAACCCAAGAGCTTGAAGGCTGTAATTTTATGAAGAAATGCTATATATATTGGTCTCTTGTGCATGTCACAACTTTCCAAAATCCTTTATTAGCTGTGTGCAGACCTTGGCAGGACCCATCTGATACAATTGTGGTTGGTAACTAAAGATCAGCAGCTTTGATTGTGGTCTCGGAGTGAGTAAACTTTTTCAATACTTTCTCAAGGAAAGGTGACTGTGCAAAGGAGTGTGTACTGGGTGATTTTCGTGTGACTGTGTGTATACATTCTTTCTTTAACTGTCATCTCTCCCACTACTGTGAGTTACCTCACTCAGACTTGAAGCTATGTTGTTCCTAGGACCTCACAAGCTATGGTATGGGGAAAAAAAAAAAAAAAAAAAGGTAAAATCTGTTAGTAGCCACAGTATGAATGTCATTGGCTTACAGGGAAATGTAATGCTTATATTTGGGTTGAAGGTAATTTTACTGAGAATTTAGCTTGAATATAAACTTCATCCATAGACCAGGAGGTTACAGTCAGTGCTTCAATGTCCCTAAACAATCAGATTATACAAGTAGTGGAAAAGACTCTGGGCTAAGGTAGTACATGCAAAAAAAACCTCTTAAGGAGCAGTCATCCATACAGTTGTATAATGATATTTCTTGAGTGCAAAAAAACCCAACATCTTAAGCTGAGATTCACAAATGAGCTCCCAATTTATGGAAAACTCAAGCAAGAGTTCGGTATTTCAGAGATTCCTTTGGATCTGAGGTTTTGAATTGTGACAATCCTTCCTTTTCTTTCTGGCAGGCAGAGTAACTGTAGGTATTATACTAGTATGAGCGAGCTGTGGTCCTTCTTTGTGGACAACCAATTCACTGGTTAGCTGGTGGGAACATCTGCAGAGAGCTGTCTGCTGAGGTGCTATCATTCTTGCCTGAAATGCCTTAATGGTTAATGAAATTCAAAGCACAGGTGCTAGGCTCTATGGAGGGAGTTCGTAGCACTGATGTGTGCTATGAACATACTGAACACCTTCACTATGGGTGTCTTCAGTTGCTTTACACTCCCTTCCTTCATAATTAGTGGAGAGAAACAGGCACTTCTGGGCTGCAATTCATCTCATCCTCAAGTAAAGATCTGGCAGATCAGATGAATGGTGCTCTAAAAGTGTTTTTCCTCTCTGTGCATTGACAATGAAGTAAGTGAAGACTGGCTCATTTGAGACCAAGCATTTCTCTTGTTACTGACCAACTGATGAAATCTTAGCTTTGGAAGGAGCAGCATTTCATAAGGCCAAAAAGAGTACTTCCTGACAGCCTGACTCATCTGCCAAATTTCTGTTTTGGAACTTGGAGGCACTAAGGCTTCTTAATTTTGCATGAAAGGATGTTTAACATTGGCCAGAAAAATAATTTCTCCAACACAGTCTCAGAAACGACTGGGGTGTTTTTAATTACACCTTTTATAAAACAAATGAAAAAAAAAACCCAACAAATAAACCAACCTGAAGCAAAGATTGACAAAGTTAAAAAGGACTGAAAGCAAAGCTTTGTCATGGGAAGCATTAAGCAACTTCTAAGCTTACATACTGTTTACAGTGAATTATGTATTTCCAAACTTCTGCAATTCAGTATTGCAAGAAAAGGTTTTAGAGGATTAGTTCTTTGTTTCCTTCCTGCCCTAAACTGTGAACTGTGCAAAAATAATAGGTTTTCTGCTCTTTTCTGAATGGCAGGTTATTTTCAGGTTTTTCACTGTTCCAATCATACAATATATTTCTCCTTCATACTTTTGCAAAAACATTAAAAAGACATTCTAAGTTTGGATGCCATGTATTACATGGATGCAATGTATTACATATATTGACTGTGTTACTTTTCTTCCCACACCAATTCTTGTGGGTGCTGGTTGTATTCTGTTTGGCAGAGTCTGAGAAGTTCTTTTTAGAAATCAGTCAAAGAAATAATAAGTACAGGCATGCTCTTGGCATGATTTTTGCTTTCCTGGATCAGAAGATCTGTATTCTTATTTTAATGTGGTGCCTTGCTTTGCTTGAAACATAGTTTTACTGTGAATTTTATTGTATTTAAGAAACATCTGAAATGTTTCTTAAAACTTCTGATATCCAAGGTTTATGGAAGAATCTTTGCTTCCATTTAACAAAAATGTTCCTAATGTGCAATTGTTTCAGAAAAAGCTTCAGGTGTTGTATCTACTGAATAAGGAAGCCCCATCTACTGAATAAGGAAGCCCCAAAACATGAAAATAAACAAGAACTTAGGTTACAGATCAGAATCCCAAGAATGACCAGTGTTGCTCACCTGCTGTAATTTGTTCTGTTCCACTTAACAAAAGTGCAGTTTCTTGGGTGATTTAATTTTTTGAACAGATGGTTATTTTGATACTAAGGAGTATGTATAAATTATAAAAAAAATGCATAGTTTATATACTAGTTTATCCTGAGTTGCAATAAATGCTACTGGAGCATGAAAAATATGTGCTAGTTCTATTTTTAATGTGTGTTCCGTGTACCACAGGGCAGATGAAAGATGCAGTATCTGAGTACAACTGTAAAGTAACACCATAGTGCTAACATGATTAGTAGCTGAGTGTTGGGTCTGAATGTAACCCTGTTGTGGAGTTTGTTGTATGAAATGAGTACTCATACAGAATTGTGAAAGCCAGAGATGAGCGTTGGCCCCTTGATCTTTGCTGCTGTTTTGGATAGTTATTTGATTTTCACTATAATCTGAGGGTCGGTTTTGCTGGATGGGAACTGCGAGTGAAAGTTAACATGTCTCTGTTACTAAGATAGCCTAAGACTAATATTTTCAAATGTTGTTGCCAAAAGCTGGTATTTGAAGTTGAAAGGACAAAAGGTCACAGGTGATCTCACAAACAAGAAGTTTCTCTCTGGTTATGACTTAAATATGTTTTTTGTATTTCTTACCTACATTAAAATGCTTTCAGGCTCTGTGTACATGTTGCTGTGCTGGTTGCATTTGTTACTGGTCTCACTCAAGCTACCTGTGCTTCTGTTTCTTCCACACTGGATTATTCTGCTGGCTGTTTCTTTGGACTTCATGTTTCACCACCTGCAGGATGGCTATCCAAAAAGCACTTGTTCCTATGCTGGTATGTTTCTGGGGTTCTCCCAGTGGCTTGAATGGAAGCCATATTGGGCACTTTTGTGATCTATACCTGAAAAACAATTTTACCACCTTCCTGATCTCCACTTTCACAGTATAATCTCTAGGCTACAGGTTTGCTCAGTAAATTCTACCCATTCTGGTAGTTTGCTATATTTCAGCATTTTGCCTTGGGAGCAGAGAGGATTGAGTTTGAGCATTCCAAACTTTAGGTGCATAAGGAGGAGTTGACTTGCTGGGTCACATGAAAAGACTCTAGCATTCACCCAAATTCTCTGTTTAGAAACAGATTTGGATGTCAACTCTTCTTCCTCCTACTCTATGTGGATGTGCCTGCTTTCCAAAGGCAGCAGGTCAGCTGGATCTTGCCTGTGAAGTGCAGTTAGACCACTTTGCTTGATACAGCTGTTCCCAGATTTGTCCTTGGAGGTGGGACACTGCCAGTTTTTGTGTGTGTGGTAGGTGGAGCAAAGCAATTGTCCTAACTGTTGCAGTTAGTAATGCTTAAGTTTTGCAGTTTTCTAGCACCAGCAGGGCTCTGGATTTGCCTTTCAAAAATGTTACTTAACAGCCAACTCTCCTTAGCTAAGAATGCTTCTGCTCAGCTAATACATAGTTAAAATTACTTCTTCAGCACTCATAGTACTCATATTCACAGAGCAGAATGACTTCATGGTGAAGGATGTGAAACTGCTTTCCAGAGCAGGATTTGACATAAAGGAAAGAAGAAATACAAAGTAAAGGTCTGAATTTCTCCCTTGTGTTTGCTGTTCCAATAATGTTGACTTTTACAAGGACCCCCATGGTTAGGCTTTTTTTCCCTTGCCTTCCATTTTGCTAGGTGAGAGGAACAGAATTGATACATTTTGGTGTATTGTGCACCTTTCTCACCAACAGATAATTTTGTAACATAAAACCAGTTGTAAGGTGAAGATGAAGGTAAGATTAAAGCCACAATTGAGTGAAAGGCAAATCACATACTCAGTCTGAAAACATAAATTAGAGGTGTCGCTCAATTTTGTATAACACAACATGTGCCTGAAATTGCCACACCACTTTTATGTCCTTTTGTTTTCCTGAGTGGAAACAAATGACAGACAAGTGCATTTCAGAACTGTTGCCATTAGATGACCACGTTTTCAGAATTCCTAAAGCACTTGAATCCCTTAGAGCTCTTAAATGTGAGATATATTTAAGTTTAGCTTTTGCTTAATTTTAAAATCGGAATAGATGTGGATGGATAATACACCAGAAACAGAATCTAATTTTGTCTGTTGTTTCCCAAAATAATAATCTTTTTAAAAAAATGATTTAAAAATTATTTGACTGATATTAAAACTGTCTTTTTTCTCTCCAAGTTGTGATTAGCATTATTGCACTTATTGTATGTGAACAGAAAGAAATCTTAATTTTTCCCCAAAATAATATGGGGATTCATACCTAATTTAATTCTTAATTTTTAAATTTTCTGTCCATTGAGTTCTCAGTTTCTTTGGCAGGTGAACTAAATTCCCTTTCTAAAGGAAGTATCTTTGCTGTATCAAAAAGTTTCAGATCTTCAGCATTGCACGCTCGTGTTTCCTGTTCTGAAGTAGGAATTAGGCTGAAACTTTTAGTCGGATTCCAGCTACAACTGAATTCTTGTGCAAAAGTTGGTTGCAACTTATAAGAACAACCTTCCTTCTTAAAGGTGCTTTATAAGCAATTTCTAAACTGTTACGGTTAATTTTAATTTTAATTTTAGTGTGTATACAAAAGCACAGCACTAGGTTTTAATCTGCAAGAGGTTAAGCCTAGTCTGAAATACATGAAATGGTTTTGAAAATGCTATTTAATACGATTATTATATGTATGTGATTCTAACATGTACAAGTCTATATCTGTAATTATAATATATACAGTTCTATATTGCAGGATAAATCCATGCTGCCTAGTTCGTTTCCATTTTTGTGACCAATTATGTCCCTATAGCAAAACAGTGAAATGACAAATTTAATGTTATAATATTGGAACCTTGATGAGGCTGAATTCAAAAACTCTTGTTTTCAACAAGAAATTTCTACATTTAGAAAAAAGATTATATGTTTATGCTTGAGACTTTTATCTTCTAAGGCAACTTCTGATTATGTTTTTGTATTTTACTATGTGATTGGGATTGGAACAAAAGATTTATTTTCTTAAAAAGAAAAGCAAGCAGATTCTTGCAGAATTGCATGATTTTAAAGCAGTGATATTTTACTAAAACTTGATGTATTGTGAGAGTCTTAACAACATCACAGATATTGTCAGTGGTTTAGTGGTCAACACGAAAATTGACTTGTGTTTAGGATCTCAGAGAAGGCACTGAGTTTGCTGGTATAACAAACTGTGCTGAAAAACTGCTTTAATGGTTCTTGGTAGTTACTACTGTGCTTTATTGCCTTGAGCAATATTTCTATAATAGGCAGTTATTGCCCCTGTACCCCTCTGTCAGTTTCTGGGAGTACAGGGTACATTAAGTTCTACTATGCTTAAGAGGAGATGGGGAAGGACACGTTTTTGTGAGTATGTTCATTCATGTATATTCATTATTCATTACAAGATTTGATCAAAGTTGGCATTATCTCTCTCTTCACACTTTGCTATAATGGAGGAGGTTAGACCTACATTTGAAAGGGGAAGCCTGGATGTATGTTTGTCTGAACAGGCTCTCCTGATATAGAGGATGGGAGTTGAGGATGCTGTGATTGACGTATGTTTCTGTTCATAGATCAAGCTTTTCAAAGCACACACTAGTGTTGTGGTATTTATTTTTGTGTATCTCAGGAAGTTTAAGAGAATTCTTACCAGCCATATTAAATATGTGGGTGAAGTATAGGGCCTTGTGTCTGTGTTTAAAGAGCTGTAGATGAAAGATTTTAGCATAAATCATAAGAAAAATACAGGACAACTGTATTTTTGGTGTCACATGTTAGCATTGTTCATTGAGCTATTCACAAAACTGCCTAGAAGAGAGATTAACTCTGAAAATAGTTGTATTGAGTAGCGTGCTTACACCCAGTGAACAGTGACACCGAACACTGTACTCTCAGCATCCAGTGCACTGCATACATCTTAGGGATCTGCTTCTTTAATAAGCGTTTATTGCTGGTCATCTGTTTTCCACCCAAATTTGCATTCATTTCCTGGGCCTACTGTACTCAAGCTATGTGTGATTAACACATTGGTAAAGCTTGTTTGTAAGCAGATCTTTTTCCTCCCTGCACCAAGCCTGCTGCTCTTCCTGCTGGAGGGAGGCTTGGAAAGCTCCCTGGGAATGCAGCCTCTTGTCACTGCTGTGCTTCAGTCTGCTGTCATTTGCGTCTGTGACATCCCTTGATTCCTACACATCAGATCCATTCAATTATCTTCCTGGGACTTTTTTTTTCACTTGTAAGCATGTTTGTGATACTGTCTTCATCCCCTCTGCCAGTCTTCAATTTGTTTTATTTGACTTTATTGACACGTGTGTTCATGAGGTGTGAATAAGCAGGAAAAAACGCATTTTCGTAATTTTTTGTATCAGTGATCCACTGATAAAATTATGCTTTCTAATATAGATGCTTACTTCTGTTCTTTTGTCCATTTAATGTGTTTCCGATGCTACTTACATTGTTACCCACCAATAGAAGACAAATTTCAGTTCTATACTACCATGTGTGACAGTGAACTGTGTGTAACCTTGTTTCAATGAACTGTGTTACAAATCATTGCTCCCCTTGTATTGTAAAACGCGGTATCTGTGTGCTACATGAACACATCGTCTGAATTCTCTTATCACGGTGGTGATTTTGATTTCACAGCACTCTGTTTCCACAAAACCAGTTTATACAATTGCTAAAAACAGTTCAAGCTCTTAGACTTAAATTTTTTTCCCCTAGATAGTATTTGATTCTAGGTCTTCTGGTTAGTTTATCTTAACTTTTGTTTTATAGATAATTTATGTTTTGCAAAATGACTTTGTAACATTAGAGTAATCTAGATTTGCATGTCTGCATGGACCAGGAATATACTATGTCAGAACTGCTTGGTTTGTGTGATCCTACGGTGTCCTACATAGTAAGAATTCTGTCTGTACTGTAGCAAGCTGACTAAACAAGAAGTGGAAAGATCATAATTAGATGGTGCAGGACTTGAGGTTCCATAGGAATAAGTGGATTTTCTCATGTTGCCATGAGTTTATGTTGGGGTTTTGTTTTTTTTCGGGGGCATGGGAGTGTGTTTGTATTCTTCTGTTGTTTGTTTGTTTGATTTGGTTTGTGATGGGGTTGTCTTANTTTTTTTTTTTTTTTTTTTTTGTCTCCCAAATCTTAAGGCACTTCATTGTCTTTGGACTCAAAATGTTTCTTGTTCTTTAGCAGTTAGTTAAAGAACAAGAAAGTTAGTTAGTTCTTCTGTTAGTAACCAGGACTGGCTGACCCATATGGTGTGTTAGCTGTAGCCTGATGGAATTGTACAGGAGCGTATATTCATTGTAAGCCCTTCCAAGTATAGGGGCTATTGATTCTTGTAATGTGTAACCTGGCTGCTGTGTTTGTGACAACATTTGGATCGAATCTGCTTTCTTGTTTACTAGTAGCTTGTACTTCTCTGTCATTCCCCATAGGTACAGGTACTGTCTGTTAACCTTCAGAGATGCAAGATCTGCTGCTTAGCTGCACTGAGTCTCTGGAATGTGTTTTGAACCTCAGACTCCCCTGTGGTTTCAATGCCAAGGCTCTAGTCTTATGAATACTTTGGATTTAAGTTCATCCATCTTTCCCATAGTGGTGAAAACAGATAGACATAGACATATAGATATAGACCTCTAAAAAGCTTTAAACCAAAATTTTCTTCTGTAGCATAGAGGACGTAAGGATCAAGGAAAAATCCTGAGCATTAAGTGTTCTCCAGTTACCTCTTCTATCTGTACTGCCCTGTATGCTTATATGAGAATCAAATGGTGGACACAGAATCTTTTGCCTGTATCCCAGCTGTTCTGTATAATATACAAAATTTCTCCTTAGCTCTTTGTATAGGTCATCTTCCATTGATGTGAATTTTTTTACATCCTTTCTACTGGAATACTGTCCAAGAGCAGTGGAAGTTTTCCTCTGGATACTTGTTGCGAATCTCCTCATTCCTGCACCTTCAATCTTGAACATCTTGTTTGTAGCTTTTAAGAGTCAAATTTCACTGCTGTTTCTTTTTTTCTATTGTTTAAGAATTTCCTGTTCTCCAAACCTCAGCCTCATAGAAAAACTTGGTCTCACAGTTTTCCCTAACTTTCTGCTACGTTATTGTTCTTGTATGTTCCACCTGAAGGTTCGGAGCCTTCCAATCCTACTGGGCATTCAGGCTGTCAGGCCTAGCTCAGATCACAAATACAGAACTAGTTCTTCACTCAAGGTATTTTTGATGCAGTGATTTTTAAACCTCAAGCAAAATTCATAAATTCTGCCTCCCATTTGCTGTAACACACTGATAATTTCCCAAGTTCATTATTTATATGAATGGTAAAATTTACTTCTACCATGAGAAAATGGTTCTTATCTGAATATATTGATTTGCTCTGTCCAAATATATATGCAATTTCAGGATTTATCTTAAATCCTGTGTAAGAATAAAATTGATCATGTTTTTAGTACCTTTCCTGTTCCCTGTCTTGTTTCAGATGTTGCTGTTGTGGACATGAGCGATATTTCCAAGCAACCATCACTGTTTTACCACCTCGGCGTGCGTGAAAGCTTTGACATGGCTAATAATGTTATACTTTACCATGACACTGATGCTGACACTGCTCAGTCTCTCAAGGTAAGGTCTGATCCTGCAAGCATTTGTATTTTTCTGAAACTTCCATTTAATGTGATTTCCTGCTAGTCACATAACAAAACCATGCTAGAAAAAACAGCTGCTAGCAGAAATAGTAATGATTAGAATAGTATAAAAGCTTGTTACTAAGATCCATAATATGGAACAGCTTTTCTTCAGATGGCTGGACTTCCTTTCCCTAACTAGCATACAAGTAAAAAAAAAAAAAATTATGGTCTGTACAATGATAACATTTGAATAACTGTATTGCAACCTACTCCTACTATTGAAACACTTCTGTCAGATGAGGTTTGTGTCTCCTAGGTGCTGAGTAGCTAAGACTACAGGAATCTCCTTTTTATTACTGTTTGAATATAAAAAAATTGATCCTCACCAAATCTTTTTATAGACCTACTGTTCTTTTTTTATAGTAGAATAATGTGCTGTACACTTAAGTTCTGAAATCACTGCTCTGGATGTAGGTCATATTGTAGTTGTTCCTGTCTTTCTCAGTGCAGGTTCTTTTGGTTTGGATCACATTTAGACTTTTATCCTCTTTATTATCATCTACTGCTGCTTTTACTATCATCCATTTTCTTGTTATTTTCACGGAGCGGAGCATTGTCCAGGATTCCTGCTTTTTTTTCCTTACTTTGATTTATTTTCCTTAGCTACATGATAGCACCCTGCAGTGTGACCAGGTCATTTCAGCTTAGGAAAGCTATTGCCTACCTTCATCTGTCTTCTACTGAGAACTCTGTCAGTTTCTCTGATCTCTTCCTCATCTCCCAGTTGTTGTTTCTATAACCTCCTTGGCCTGCATAGGTCCAGGTCTTTCTGTGGGATCAGAAGGCTTGATTTAAGTCGCTGGAACCAAATAGAAGAGATCTTCTGGATCAAGTGCTAGAGTAGTTTAAACAGGGCTCTGGGACATAGTTCAGTCCTACCCTGATGTCCTTGATACCTCTTCTGCAAGTGAGCCCCAGTTCACTGTTGGATACCATTCAAATATGCTAATAAACCTTTCTTAGGAATACTCGAGAAGTTAGATAGGAGTTGTTCTTGGAGTCATTCAGTGAAGAACAGTTCATGGGTCAGTTCTCAGAAGGATTCATTTCTCCCTGGTGAGAAGGATCTTTACCTGCAGTAGATAAAGCTCTATTAGAGATACTTGCTTAGCTAGGTAGACATATTAATTTACAGATATATGATGTTTCAGATGCCTAAGTCTTCCATCATTTTTGTTCTGGGATATTTTATTGAGCTTAAGGAATTTGAGTTAATAATTCTGTTTGGGTTTTGGTAGCTTAATATGTATTTTTGACTGTCTGCCAGTGTTTCTTAGGTTTATGACTAATTTGGTCAGGTTGTTTTCCCCTTCCTTTCAGGAATTTGTTACTTTACTTGGATCTAGGTTGCTGTGCATGCCTCTTAAGAGTGGCTAGCCTAAGTGTTATAAAAGCAGTATTCATGACTGCTATTACTTCTATTGGAAAGATCTGTGAAGTTCAGCCAGTCTGACTTTATTAGCTTATTTCTTAGGACCCATCCTGAAATTGTCCGAAGAGTTGTCTCTTCAGTTTCACTAATATTCTTTCCAAAACAACCTAGTTCCAAACATATAAAAGAATATAAAAATCAGATTTCAAGATGGTCATATTTGCAGAACTACACCTCTTAGATAGTCCCTGATATTTTGTCTGTTGTTGAGGAAAAGAGTGAATGGGCAAGATCATTTCTGTGCCATGGTTGTGCAAGTGAATTTCAGGCAGTCAGGTGTGAAGTTACTCAAACAGAATCATCTTAGATTGTCAGAGCACATAGAATTAAATTATATCAATAACCTTGCTTAGAAACAAATTTATATCTCACATTTGCTGCACAACACACATGAAGATCTCTTTAGTTTCCTGAAGCAGTGTTCATTGGACATGGAATCCATCACTAGAATGAGGAGGAGGTTACTTACCAGCAACTGGAAATCTTTAAGGTCTGGTTTACATGCATATTAGTTTATCATATGCCTCATAGTTTCAATATCTCTCTTTATATTTTGAGGTAAGAACCATTAGGGCGTAGGCGGAGTGTATTGGTCTGTGCCCATCCAAATAGGAAAGGGGCCTAGGTATCTTAAAGATACTCTTTCAGAGGAAAAAAAAAATAAATCACCAGCTTAGAATGATTTTGTTTCACAAATGCATGGAGTGTCCATCTACCACCAAGTAGAACTTCATCTTCTGGACACTTCTTTAAATACATTTCTTCTTTGAATTGTTAATTTTTTTCTAACCTGAACTATTAAGGCTTTTCTCAATGTTCTGTTCCTTTATTTAGAATTTGCTGCACCAGGAAGTGTTGATTATGCTGTGAAGAACACCTGTTTGTGTGTGTATATGTATACCAGTTATTTTTATTAGAAATAATAACTTCCTATAAAAATTAATAAACATTTTTATTCTCTTTTCTTTCCTCCAGGATATGGTATCTCAGAAAAACACAGTAAGTATTAAATCCACATTTATTTTCAAACACAAAATGAAGATACTACATTTGAAGCAAGTCTAATAACAAAGCTGCCAAGCATATATGTGCTTGAAGGTGATTGAAGGAAGTCTGGTTTACCTATATACAATTCAAACTAGTGGAAGTCTCATTGTCTTCCATTCCAAAGTAAAGCTAGATTAAAAAAATTACTTTCCTTCAGAAATTCTTCTTTAAGTTCTAGCAAAGTGCAAGTAGATATGTTATATATGTATGTTGATGGATCAAAATGTAAATTTAGAAATTCAAAGTCTCTTTCTCCCTCTACTACTGTCATCCACTTGTGCAAATGTATATGTGTGTGATGCCTTAATATAAAATTTACTCTTATCTCAAACAGCTTTGGCTACTGTATACCCATCCTCTTCCTCACAAATTCACAGATTTTACTTAATACAAAAGCTTGTTTCCCTAAGTTACCCTTAATGCAAATAAAACTGAACAAGTAAGCCCGAACCAAGATAAAATTTAGTTGTTATTTTGGGCTTATTGGAATATGCCACAATATCTTAAACCATTCTATATTTTGTCATACTTTATATCATGTTAGTGCTTGTTTTTGTTAAACACTACACTGTTATTTTGAAGACTATTGAATTTGCAAAAGTCTTAAACTTCCATTTATCCTTCTCTCTTTCCCCACATTCACTATATACTTTTATTTTCTTCTGAAGATTATAGAGCAGGACTAAAATAATAAAATGCTCTTAGAGTTTGCTAATAATATAAAATAGAACTAGAAGTGATAATGCATTAGTCACAGCAGTTTATTTTGAGCTGCTGTTTATACTTGGCCACAGGGCTGCATGCAGGCTAAAGATAGATCAAGTTGAGCACATGAGTAAATACAGGTCATTTTCCTGTCTGCCTTGGTGATCTTTGAACTAGTTTCACCCACGGGTTGAGAAATGCATTTACTGGCCTGTAGCTCTGTGGATGGGGAGAGGCTCAGAATGGGGCAGATTTGCTTGTGAATGCTATTATCTGTTGACTGGCAGATGATTAAAATGTCACAGGCATGTGTTTTCCCCTCCAGAGCAAGAGGGAGAATTGTGGCCGAGCCAGTTGGTGGTAATTCCAGAAATGGAGTAAAAGCAAAGAGGACAGTGGCGATTTCAGATTAGCAACCTGCAATCTTATCTTTTGGCAGATTCTTTATCCCACAAAGGGGGAGGTATTTACCTTCAGATGGAAGAGAAGAAAAGATGGATCGGGTGCCATGGTTTCTACAGCAGGGCCTGGTATTAGACCTGTAAACACCATGTTTTTATTAATTGCTAATGAGGGTTGTTGTGCTAGTTAAGTAGGTACAGAACTTGTGTGAAATTACTGGGTCCAATCAAGTACATAGTTACATAAACATTTCAGTATAAATGCTGAATATTAGGTACAACCCCTGCACTAGGGTTTTGTATTTTTTTCACTTTTTCTGATTGAAAAGTGTGGGAATGCCCCTGCGTAATGGTGGAATAGCAGAAGGAGCTTAAATGCACTCTTCGCTAGCATCTAGAGATATGTTGGAAAGGGGATGATAAATACTGGAGCTACTAAGCCTTTCTCCAACCCAGAGGCAACCACAGGAATGCTATTACTGGTTTTATGTAAGTCCTCTCTGTATCTTACACGTTCTGCATCCACACATCTGCACTGTGTATAAGGGAAGAGGGATAACTAAGTTTGCTACTAGACACTGCACACTGTTTTTCCAGCAGCACAAGTGACGCTTTCTGTGCTGACTGTCATATCTCAGAGCTTTCTCTGAGGTTTCCCTGCCCTCACCTTTGTTATTTATCCTGAGAATCTCTAGTCATGTACAAAGGTGCAAAAAAACCATAGCATAGAATAGGTGTTGAGCCATGTTAAATATTTGGAGAAGAGAAATGTCTAGTGTATCCATTATAGTGATTTTCTCTTGTGTATTACAAGTAAGCCTGTAAGAAAATCAGTGTTTTAATTGTAAGGAAACTGGTATGCTAATTCAGCATCAAGGAAGTGGCAAGAGCAAGGGAATTGGACATACGGCTGAAAACAATGCATAAAAAAAGGTCAGCAATTAATTTGGTACTTGGCCTGAGTATAGCTGATCTAACAGTGCAAATTATACAGTAGCATGCTGGGGTGATGTAAATCTGAGAGATTTAATATCTTACTGTCTGATAAAAGAACGTGAGAGTATGAGAACTTCCTTCCACTACCCAGGAATGAAATTATCAGGGATAAGATGGGGAATGTGATTCAGTTCTACTTGACTCCCCCCAACAAACAATTAAAATTCTGTATTGATAATTTATGTCATCCTTGGATATGAAAGGAAAGAATTATTTACTATGGGAGTTCAGTTCCCAAGAAAGGATTGCCCTAGCATGAAATTCAAGGTCAAGATTCTGTCCCATTAGTTAGGTTTCCTTCTATAGAGCTCCTCTGAGCTTTGAGGACTATCTTCTGCTAATTTTATGTAGGATATACACACAGCTTCCTAGTTTCTGTCAAAATAATCATCAATAAAATAATTTGCAAACACGAATAACTCCATGGTAATGTGTTGTTTTGAGGTAACAATTTGTTGCTATCCTTGATTATGTTTTTTTTCAACAGGGAAATTTCCTTTCCCTCTACAGAATGTTAAGGAATGGTGCATAAAAAAGTCCCAGGTTTAGTGAAGAAAAGAGTGTACAGTGGGCTTTTTAAAACCTGCTGGAGTTGGGAAGCAGAACGTACACCCCTTCTGGCAATAGTTCCAGCATTGGTTGCACATAGTTTGAGATACATACTTTGATCCTTTTGTTTTGTTTGAATGTGACACTGAGAATACAAACTAGCAGTTCCCACTTTGGTAAGGTTATGGCAGCAAATACAGAATATAAAGAGAAAGACTTAATAGTTAATTTTTCTTTAGCTGATGATATGCCTGAAGACGTTTGAATAACATTGTTAATTGCTTTCAGGGAAAGTATTTAAAGGAAAGTAAGCTGGCTATTAAAACCAAAAGGCTTATTATGGTATACTTAGGCCTGTGGGCCTGATAAAGTCTTTTCAGAGATTTACTTATTTATATATTTTTTTTCATTAAATTCTGTAGCAGCTCTTATAGTAAGCAGAGAACGTCTGGGCCATGGAGGAGTCATTAGCAAAAATTCTCCTTGATCTAAAGGGAAAAGGGTTGCAATTTATCCTTGCCACAAGAAATTTTTATGTTGAAAAATCACTTTTTATTGTAATTGGCAGAAAGTCTCTTCAGGGTTTCAGTAGCTGTATAAATTGGGCTGTATCTACTGTTTCAAGGCAATGAACATATAAGAAAACTAAATAGAAAGGTTTTGGCACTTGGACTCATTCTCCAGTTTAGCAGCCCCAGTGGATTGAAATGAGAGCCAAGGCTCTAAAGTATGATTACATTATATGAATTTAACAACCTGAAAAAGTAGTACTGCAGAGTAGCTTTCTATTTTAATTTTCTGATTATTTTTATAACATATAAAAGTTTGTGTGATACGGTCATTTAATGATGTATTTCAAAAAAATCCTGATGCAGCAGAAGTATTAAAAGTGTTTGCAAAGGGCACAGAATGAAAGGGGAGTAGGAATGCCTTAAATACAATAGTTTTTCCTTTTGGGGGAGAATAGTGCAAAGAGAATGGGTAACCCAATAAATACTACTTTTAATGTTTCAAATCATGAAATATGCCACTGACTATTGATACAATGAAAACTAAGGCTTTTAAAAATTATTTATGGAAGTTTTTATGGAAATGTTATGATCTCAAGGGATGTGTATTTGTAGTGGTTGGATTATAGTTAACTGATTAGGTAATGAATGGGATAGCTTTATAAAAGTAAGACTTAAAAGCATCTTGTTCATGGAAGAAGATGTATAGACAAATAAATTGTGCAGATAGAGAAATTTTACATTCTGGGTGGCAAAGTATTGCATTAGTTTCTTGGCCTTGTAAATATGGACTTGCTAGAAATAACTATATTAATTTTCTGTTGTTTCTTTCTCTAATAACTTCTCTATTCATGTGTCATGTCTGTCTTTTTGATTCCTATGCTGTTTTGTGGTGGTGTTTTCCTTTTTGTTGTTTTATTTCAATTTGGAGTAGGTTGCCAACCACAAAGCTTTTCTTCGGGTTCAAGTACCTCCTGAATACCAAAGTGGTAATGTGATAGGCAAAGTATGTATCACTTTCAGTCTGCTTTCTGTTGAATAGATATGCCATTTTATTACAGTGTTTCTAGGCATTTAAAAATGTATAAAGATACATTAAGAATAGCACTTGACAGGGTCCTTCCTTCAAAGAGATTGTGAGCTTGGAGTACTAGTTCCTTGCAAGATAGATCCTGACCATTTAGAATATTTGGCCTGTGATAATCTCTCTTCACAGTCTGTATGTAAAAATACTGCATAAATTTAACTTTAGAAAAGGAAGTATTTTTAAAATGTTTGTTATTTCTTAGTCACCTATATTGCAAGATGCGTAGGAATGTAATGTCACAGAAAACTGCTGTGAAAACCTTAAGTCTGAAGGCAACAGTGGGTTAAATTCTCTGACCACTCGTGAGTTTGTGACTGTTTTGAGTGAATGCAGTTCATTCTCTGTTATCCTCTATGTTTTCCTATTAACTGCTTAGTTAAGGTACTGTAAGCACTCCTAATGCTCTTGGTACTTGAGTAAGCAGCAAAATGAACTATGTGGCTCAAGTGAAATAATTGGGCTATTAGCTGTGCAGGCATAGTTACCTCTCTAAAAATGCAGAGATTTTACTCAACATTATTTATCTGGGCGGAAAAAAAGCACCCTTTAATTACAGTGTAGCACAAAATGAGTTACAGTGAGATAACCGTAG
The DNA here is from genome assembly GCA_013398155.1 of Pedionomus torquatus. Classification (NCBI taxonomy): domain Eukaryota; kingdom Metazoa; phylum Chordata; class Aves; order Charadriiformes; family Pedionomidae; genus Pedionomus; species Pedionomus torquatus. The sequence continues at coordinate 475,380 of VZRU01018379.1, read as the reverse complement.
CAGTTCAATTAAAAAACCAAACACGTTTAAGGTCAAGATTTTACTTTTAACAGCATTAGCAATATGTTTAGAGTAACACAAAAAGCACTTTACATTTGGCCCTACTTGCCTAAAGCCTAAAATGGTTTATGTAAGCGTAACTCTTTCAGCCCTTCAGCATAGGCATGGCTCTGTACTTAATTGGTTTTAACTAACTATTTTCCTCTGAAGAACAGATCCTCTCTCAACTTAGTTGCAGTTATTTCCTTTGGGTGGTTTTTTTTTTTTTTTATCATTATTATTATTAAATCTTTTGGCTCTTTTTGTGGTAGATTTTTAAAGCATCATGATTGAATACAAAAGTTTAACTGTTAGCATATCTGGCATGTGTTATTTGCTGAAAATGAGCTTTTGAGATTTTTTTTTTCCAGTCTGCTTGGGGTTTTTTTTGTATTTTTTAACTTAAAAATTTCTCAAAATAAGACAATAAAAATAGCTTAACTACTAATCTTGAAATAAACCAAATCAGTATACAGTCTTTAAAAGCTATGAAGTTACAATTATATTACAATTGAGCCATGATTTTGGCTAGAATTGCTATATAAGTTACCTCATACATATATGTGCCATTTATGCATTATCTTAAAAAGCAGTAGTTGGTGTACAGTTATTTTTGCAATGATCGGTTTTGGTGTCAGAGATCAGCATTGAGTAGGCAATCTGAAGAAACAAGGATGATACTTTCAGCCATCTCTACCCTTGATAGTGTGAAAAAAGTAGATAGACAAAACTATTACTTTACGTAATGAAGATAAGAGAGACTCTCTTAGAGAGGTCACAAACTCAGTAGCATAAAAGAATACAATGGTTTGGGTTGGAAGGGACCTTAAAGATCATCTGTCTCCAACGTCCCTGCCATGGGCAGGGACACCTCCCACTAGACCAGGTTGCTCAAAGCCCCATCCAGCCTGGCCTTGAACACTCTCAGGAATGGGGCATCCACAGTGTCCATGGGCAACCTGTTCCACTGTCTCACCACCCTCACAAGAAAGAATTTCTTCCTGATACATAATCTAAATATACCCTCTTCCAGTTTGAAGCTGTTAGCCCTAATCCTATAACTACATGCCCTTGTAAAAACTTGTTCTCCAGCTTTCTTGTAGGCCTCCTTCAGATACTGGAAGGCTGCTATAAAGTCTCCCTGGAGCCTTCTCTTCTCCAGCCACAACAACCCCAACTCTCTCACCCTATCATTACAGGAGTGGTGTTCCAGCCCTCTGCTCATCTTTGTGACTCTTCTAGACTTGCTCCAACACATCCATGTGTTTCCTATGCTGAAGGCTCCAGAGCTGAACACAGTACTCCAGGTGGGGTCTCACCAGAGCAGAGTAGAGAGAAAGAATTGCTTCCCTTGATCTGCTGGCCTCGCTTCTTTTGATGCAGCCTAGGATACAGTTGGCTTTCTGGGCTGCAAGCACGCATTGTTGGGTCCCATTGAACTTCTCATCAACCGAAACCCCAGAGTCATCTTCCTGAGGGCTTCTTTTAGTCCGTTCTCTACTCAGCCTGTATTTGTACCTGGGAGTGCCCTGACCCACATGTAGGACCTTGCATTTTGCCTGGTTGAACTTCATGAGGTATGCATGGGCCCACCTCTCAAGCCTGTCCTGTCCCTTTAGATGGCATCCCTTCCCTCCAGTGTGTTGACTGCTCCACACAGCTTGGTGTCATCAGCAAACATGCTGAAGGTGAACTCAATCCCACTGTCCGTGCCACCAATGAAGATAAATAGTAGCAGTCCTGGTATTTATCCGTGAGGAATGCCACTTGTCACTGGTTTCTAATTGGACATCAAGCTGTTGACGACAATCCTTTGAGTGTGGCCAGAGAGTTTCTTATGCACCGTGTGGTCCATCCATCAAATCTGTGTCTCCCCAATTTATAGACCAGGAAGTCATGTAGAACAGTGTCAAACACTTTGCACAAGTCCAGGCAGATGATCTCTGTTGCTCTTCACTTACCCATCAACGCTGTAACCCCATCATAGAAGGCCACCAAATTTGGCAGGCATGACTTGCTTTTGGTGAAGCCATGTTGGCTGTCACCAATCACGTCCTTATTTTCCATGTGCCTTAGCAGAGTTTCCAGGACAATCTGCTCCATGATCTTGCTGGGCACAGAAGTGAGACTGACTGACTTGTAGTTGCCTGGTTCTTCTTTTTTCGCCTTTTTGAAAACAGGAGTTACATTTCCCCTTTTCCAGTCAGTGGGAACTTCACCAGACTGCCATAACTTTTCAAATACAATGGAAACTGGCTTAACTTCGTCCACCAGCTCCCTCAGGACCCACAGATGGATTCTTGTCAGTTCCTATGAGCTTGTATACCTTCAGGTTCCTTACATGGTATGAAGGGGCTTTATAATTTATTATATGTAAATATCAGACAGAAGGAGCTAGAAAATTGAAGCTGGTTGCTTTTCAGACAAGGTGACATGTTCAAATATGTGCAGGGTTCATGATTTCTGCACACAAAACTGTGCCTGTCAGATAAAAAAGGGGGGTTTAATTGCATAGATTTCACTATCCAAAAAGAGGCAAGAAATCCAAGTCAAGCAGGTAAGATGTTGGCTGAATAAGATTAATACAGTGTTCCACACATATAGTTTATTTTTTTTTCCTGAAAATTCCTTTTGTGGTACATAACTGTAGCTCTCTTTGCATCAGAAGATACATCATACTTCAAATTGGATTATTTTTTTTTTCTCCATTGCAGGAAGAGCTGTTTCACTGTGACAGGTTTAAGGACAGAGTTTATACACAGGAAGGTTGTATGTTGCACTGAACTCTGTGTTTATTTGAATGAACATGAGACTAAATTGTTTTAACATTGGTAGTTTGAGTTGCAAGTTTTCTGACTTATTTTAGTAGGAAGTTAAGATAACATTGCAACAGATGATATTGTTACAACAGACGTACTGTAGAAATTTTGAGGAAGGAATGTGGCTTGATCTTTATCTGTTAGAAATAATTTAAAATTCTAAATTCTTGAAGTCTCACATCAGCAAGGGGATGTCACTGATACAGTTTTTTTCCCATCTGTATTTTTAGTAACTGCCTGGCCTACATTGTTACTTACTGCAAACAGTTTCTTTCTCTTGTCTGGTTTATTAATGCATATAAAAATGTGCAATCTTCATATCCATTCTTTCCATTGTCACAGCATTCTGTCATTGTTCAGGGTGACTTTAAATCGCTATGGCTTTGCTGCAGGCTTAGGTGATATGAAAAAATGAAAGGTGTGATTTGCTGGATGTATTTGATGCCTTTGATGCCTTGATATCCCTAAGGTGACAGTTGAAAAGTATTTAGTGGTAGTTGGTTGCGTTAGATGTATCATACTGTCCTATATCTCAGTGGTCCTACCTGATTACTCCGAAATGCAAAGCTTACTTTTCTTTTAAACACCGGAGAATTGTCATAGCTCTAAATGAGATAATGGTGGTTCTAGGAGCCGTGGAAAACTTTTCAGTTATCTGCTTTTTGGAGTTTTGCTCAGGAGTTGAAAACTGAACTTGCTGGCTCTGAGCTCTGAATGGCATTTCACGCTTTCTCTCCCCTCAGCACCCTGATCATGTTTACACTTTTTATGTGCCATGATAAGAATTTTTGGTCCTTAATTCTAGATTTTTGTGTTAATTTTTTTACATATATTATTAGGTGATATGAAGTTTTGTTGGTTTGATGTTTGATGGCAGCAGGCACGAAGTGTTTTGTATGCTCCTTTGGATTAAGCATCTCCATAAAGTCCTTCCAATGCGGTTCTGTAATTTTCTCTCTCTTTGTGGGGAACTCTGTGTCATATTCTTCCTAGCACAGAGAGAGTTGAGACGGTGCAAGTACATTACTTACAAAAAAAATTTAGGATCAGAAGGTTAGCTGATAACTGTCAGGACCCAGTAAGATCCATGCATCACATTAAAAAAAAAAAAAAGCTCAGTTTTTCTCTGTTGACTCTTAACAGATCCAGGTCCTTATTTTTCACCCTTGTTAATATTTGTAACTTTTCCACAGAAAATTTGTTGAACTTAATGCTTCCAAATCTTGTGTTAAACAGTGTGCTAAAGCTTCACAGTGCACCAGCTCTAATCTAACTGGTTTTTATATTCTGTGTATACACAAACATATTTCCTTTGTTTTCTAAACTGTGCCTATTTTTCTTTTAGGCTTCCAGTGGGAATTATTATTTTATTCCATACATCATCACACCTTGTGCTGACTACTTTTGCTGTGAAAGTGATGCTCAACGAAGAGCTTCTGAGTATATGCAACCTAGCTGGGACAATATCCTGGGGCCACTTTGTGTCCCACTGGTGGACAAGTTTATCAGCCTTCTCAAGGATGTTCATGTTACATCATGGTAATTTAACAACACATACACCTCAAGAACCTTTGGTAGTCTCTTTTTAATGTTATAAAAAATGATACAGGATCTCTAGTAGCATTATTTTGGGGTTTTATTGTATTTATTTCATATTTTTCACTGCATTTAACGTAATGTTAAAAATAATGCTAACTTTACTGCTTTCTGTATTGATGACCTGCAGCTGTTGCATTTAACTAACCATATTATGCTAAAAGGTGATCTCTGGTTACTTTCTGAAATACCAGTAACCAAAGGTGGTCCATGGGTAAGGTAAAGTGCTTAAGTGTAAATTACAGTGCATAAAGTTGTAATAGGAGATGACAGCCTCTTCACAGAGCTCAAAGGCAAAGACTGTCCTTTCTTGTCACCACATATGTATGTATATATATTGGCAGCAATGGCCAATCAGATGTAACTTCTGTGATTTGGTTTATTATTTTTGGCTTTGGTTTTCTTTTTTTTTTGTTTGTGGGTTTGTTGTGTTTTTTTTTGTTTTGTTTTGTTTGGGTTGGTTTTGTTTGTTTTTTTTTTTTTTTAATATTAACCACCTGATATTACCTAATAAATATGATACTTTTCTGCTACTTACAAGAGACTGGAATTCTGAGGGTTGGGGCTGGAGAGGGAAATCTCTTTCTTGATTGCTCACCCTGTACTCTGCAGATACTGTACTGTACTCTGCATTGCTACCCTGTATTCTGGTTTTGTTCCTGTTTCTGAAAGCACAGGGAAGAGACTGAGCTTCTAGTTTGCATAGGTGACCCTGCTCACACACACTTTATTCCTTATACCTCCAACCATGGCAGGTCTGCTATTCTCTGGCACCTTGCTAGGCAGTAACTGGAATGTTGCTGGACTGAAAAACCTCAGGCTGCCACCTGCTGCCTCTTCAAGACAGTGCTAGAAGGGAGGGTACATGCAAGCGATACAGGCCCATTTTGAGGAGAGGGACAAGTGGACGAGCAGAAACTCACTAAAGTTGATCAGCAGGAGAGCTGCATTGCATCATTCGTGAAAGTGAGACTCCCGTTCCTAAGTCATTTGGATACTTTTGAAAAACATTATCCAGCACGTCCTTTTGGTTAGGTTAGCACAAGGAAGACTAATTATCATTAGCCTGATAGAAGGCAATGCTGGACAGAAACCTGAGATTGGTAATCCATGGTGAATTAGGCCTAACCTCCACTGACAGTGAAACCATTAAAAGCTTTTCAATAATGTTTACTATGACCTTGCTGATTTGCATTATAAGCATCTTACATGTTCTATGTAAGATATAATGTGTATTAGACAGAATTTAGCTTTCTTTGCTATATGTAGGATTCACACTAAGCAAAGTTGAATTGAATACTTTGCAATACTCACTTGTAAACAAAGCCTTGTATGCACTTGAGTATCTGTCAGGTGACATCTGCTAACTTCCAAACTATAGACTCGATAAACTGCTGCAGATAGTTACTTCTGGGTAGCCTGTCCAAGTCATTTATAACTCTCATGCATATAATGTATATATGATTTTGTAGTCTACAAAACTCTGGTGTTGCATTGTGCATGTTAGAACAAATAAGATACGCTTACTGGGGGATTTTATGCAGAACCTGCCCACTTTGTGTATTAAGTTCATCAAAGAGACTGTAACTAAATCAGCTTTTGATGGCTTGTTTTTCTTTTAGTTTCTTTGTTTAAAAACCTCTTGCCTACTTTCATGATAAAATCATGTACCTCCTCTTCACACCACACTGGTCTTTTAATCTCTCTGTCACTTTATTATACCAATTGCTGCCTTCTTTAGGATACAAAGTACCACATCTGTCATGCTCAATAATGGTGAAAAATAAATGCTCCAGTTTTACTGTGTTGATAAAATTGTCTCACAATCATGATTATAAACATACTGATATGTAGCACCACAGTCTGAGGTGGTGCAAGGTGAAATATGTATATTGAGTTAATCTAAAACATGGAAATGTGGTTCCTCACTGTTAGGAAATAGTACTTTTCCCTAGAAATTATGCTTTTTATTAGAAATACAACCATTTTTCATAAGAAATATCTAACAGTCTTCTTCCCTTATGTTTATTTTCTATTTCTTTAGTGCCTATTATAAAGAAACGTTGCTCAATGATATTAGAAAAGCTAGAGAGAAGTATCAAGGAGATGAACTGGCTAAGGAGCTGGCCAGGATTAAGCTTCGTATGGATAATACTGAATTGCTGACGTCTGACATTGTCATAAACCTGCTTCTTTCTTACAGAGATATTCAGGTGTGTTCCAAAAGACTAAGGAAGATTATTTTACCGTGGGTTTTTGACTCTTGTTTGTTCTTCTATACTGCATTGTTTGTTAAACAGTGATTCAAAGCTGACGCTAAATTGTTACATAAGCAGTTTGGTTTGTCTGTTGGGCAACTTAAGGGGCTTTAGATTCTCTGTGAACAAGGGACAGATTAGGTGAATTCCTGAGGTCCCCTACTGATGTAAGATGTTTGCTTTTCTCTTCTCTCCCTTTCCTCCTCTGCCATATTTAGAAATTAAGAAAATGCATGTTGTGACCATTGTATTGGCCAGAGGTGCTCAAGTTGAGAACTATCCTTGAAAGAAACGTTAACTTGTTTTTAAAATATAACTGCATTCTTTTTTTTTCTTGGTTTTTGTTTGTTTTTTTTTTAAATATGTTCTGCTTTGCTAAAACACAGTCTGCGTACTGTATGACCAAACTGCCTGTCTTTGTGTTTGACATGTCTTTTAAAATATACTTCCATATATTCTATGGATTATTTTTCTTTCCATCAAGAGCTATGTTGGTTATTCTTAAGTGTAAATGGGTTGTGAGAGCAGTGACTGACACATCATCCTGCATAACCCAGCTTTCCATTCTGAGATGCATTCCCTGCAGCATTTTATCCAACTTCATTTTGATCACCTCTTGTGATAATATGTGTTCTTTTTAAAGACCTTTTCTGTTGAGAAAAGTAATCCTCTTGAAATATTTTTTGAACAAAACAAATTAAGTAATGTTAGACCATTTGTGATGTCAGTAAACTGGACTCCACATATGTATATGGATTACCCCTGAGAAACAAAAATGAACGTGCACCCGGCTGATGTGCTGCAGAATGAACTATGCTCAGGTCTGCAATGACCTGATAAAGTGTCATTCATCAGAAATCCTTAATAAGGCCTGAAAAGAAAATCCTTAAAAAGGCCTGCTCATCAGCATTCCTTCTTGATGCTGGAAGTGTAATTGATCAAACTGGCTAGAGGGATTCAGTAATTTGGGCAGTACCACTGAGATGAGGAAGAGCCAAGTACTGATATGGATAGACAAAATCCCTGTTTAGTTCCTTACACAGAGTTTGTGGCTGTTCACTAACTCTTCTAGGAACAGTCAGCTGAGATACTCTCAAGCAGTCATGATACATTTTAATTTAGTGATGCTTTCCTCTGCTTTCAATTTTTCTTATTTTCTTTCTTTTTTTTTTCCTCTGAATTCATACCAGGACTATGATGCTATGGTGAAGCTGGTAGAAACACTAGAAATGCTTCCTACCTGTGATCTGGCTGATCAACACAATATTAAATTTCATTATGCATTTGCCTTGAATCGGTAAGAATAATTGTTTGAGGTTGTTTCATTTTATTGCTGTTCCATATGGGCTTGCATATAAGTTTATAGTGCAGATAATATCAAATTCTTTTCCCTGTCTGCACATGCTGATATTCACCACAGTTACATTTCCTTTATCCCGTGTTTCCTGTGTACCAAGACAGCTTGTAACTTTTGAAATCATTGTTTTCCAATAAGCAGTATTTTGTTAACAACCTGATGAGAGTGGATATGTTCCAAAGGCCAGCTGAGTAATTGTGAAAGACTTCAGCGATACCAGTCAGTTCTTGGTTAGGCTGATAATGTTTATTCTGAGTCACAGATTCTTTCTGAACATCTTGAAAAGTTTAGCATAATAGAGATATGGACGAGTTATTAAAATAGGTAATGAGAAGTGCTTGATCCATGAATGCACATTCATGATACAGTCCTCGAAAGAATGAAAGGTGATCTGGACATTGCTAGATTAGGAAACACAGAAAGATTATTGAACTTTTCTAGTTACCTACTGATTTTTAAGTACCTCTGTATAATAGTTAATTAATTTCTAAAGAATTTATATTAAGATTGTATTGTAGGAAATAGATCTTATAAAATGAAATAACCAGTTCCTTTATTATTACATGTTAAGTGCAATCCATATGTTATTAAAAATTGTGACCTGCAATCTAACTAAAAATTAGTACTGGGCAACATCAGGATGGCGTATGCCAGAGGGATTAAGAGCTTCATGTTAGATCTATAAATCACTTCCGCTGGCATTTTATGGGAAGTATAGTACACCTGGTGCCATTTGACAGTTTCATCAGACATAGGAGTAAATGCAAAGTCATTGCTCAGAAAATTACTGAGTATCACTGTGTTTTGGGGTTTGATGGTGTGGTTTATTTCTGTCACTCTGTTTTGGCAATGCCAATAGCACCATGGTGAGACAAGACAAAATTAATTGCTTGTGAACTTGCTTTCCCATCAATAGGTGTCATTAAATCAATCATTAGCCTGAACCAGCATGACTCTCTTTATGCTCTTCTGGGAACAATTTAAATATTTCTATGGAAAAGATTTTTTAGAAATAAGTGACCAGTTTTCCGTCAGTAACTTCTGCAGATGTTTTTGCCATCATGAAAAAAAAAAGGTGGACAAAAGTCAAAAGATTTGAATGTTTTCAGAACAAGTCCACGTACATCAAAATGACCCCTAAAGTGTTGCTTTTAGCATCTTATTTCCATGGGATTTTTGAGTCACTTATTTTTTCTGTTTTAAAGACAAATTCTTTTTAGTGAGTTCTATCAGAATCTGTTTATAAAAATACAGATCAATGTTTTCACTTAATATTCTATTAATTGCAGCATACAGAACAGTATTAATGTTGCTCAGTACAACTGATGGAGCCTACCAGGGACAAAATATATCATAAGCTAAACAGAATTAGCAGCTGTAATATCTGACCCTCCAGAAGTTAATGTTTGCTGTATTTCATTATGAAAGTGTGCCAGAACTGCGATCATAATCGACACAGAAAGTAATTAATTTATTTCCTCTTGGACTCTGTAACTGAGTTCTCTTAGCAATTAATTTCACTTAGTGTTATTAAGTCAATGTTATTCTAGTGCTGCATAGAGCTTGGGATGTGCCAGGTAAGTGGTAGAGGATTGCTTCTGGGGACCTCAGGTCTTTGCTGGTGCATCAGGTGGACACAAGCCCAGTCTGAACCACAGTTATGTGCAGTTCTGGGTCCAAGTTAACAAGTTGTGCTAAAGGGAAGGGACAGGCATGTTTTACTTCAGACTCGGCACAGTTACAGCCTAGCTGCATGTCTTCTGGTTCAGAGCCAGCCTGGATCTGACCTGGCTTGGATCATGAGCAAAGCAAGCCCAGGCCTGCCTGCAGGGTACTGTGCAGAAATGTATTAAAGCACTTAACTATTACTTTATGTAGGGGAGCCAGACATCTCCTGGTACCTGGAGTCACATAGCGGGTTTTTAAACACAGCTCCTCTCCTAGATCACTAACTTCCTCCCTAGTTTCAGTTTCAGAGCAGTACATTGAGAGCATCTTACATTTGTATGTCTTGCCTAATAACAGAGGCTAATAGCGGATGTCTTCAATGGCAGGCTTGTGCTTGTTTCCAGGCCTTGGCTATCTAAATAGGTTTAGGGGCTGCTTGTTTATAAGTTCTAGGGAGCAAAAGGCCATTCCTCCACCCGTGTTTTTAGCTAGTTAATTTTGAGTCCACACTCAAACAGAGGAGAGTGCTCTCTTTTAGAGACATGGGTTTGGTTTGAGATGTTGTTTGTTGTTGCCTCCCAGCTGAGGTTTAGGTCTTAATTGTATCTTAATTTAGGCCTAGGCTGGAATATATATTTAGATACAAGTTCAGCCCAAACGTGGAATATGAACATTTTCAATATTTGTATTCATAGCTTTGGTATGAAGTAAGATGCTCTGCAGTGAGGGCTGGGTTTTTAAGGTGTAGGTGGCTTTTAGCTTCAGTCCACGTGTATACCTTGCCTGGGAGGCAAACACCGTGTAAGGGGAAGATAAGGTATGGGAGTTTTGTCTCATAGTTCCAGATCCTTGAAATCTGAGAAACGCCGTTTATTCCCTCCATTTTAAATGTGTGTCTTATTGAAGGCTGTCTGATATTTTTATTTATTTTTTCTTTGTGAGCTTTGTCTGTTGTCATGTACTAGAATAGCTGGAGGTCATCATAGCGTTTCCTATGCTGTGTTTTCTATTGCCTTAAATGATCTAAAAACATAGAGCGAGTCACATGAGAAGTGAAAATCATGATCAAAGCCAATGGGACAGGAAAGTTTTGCAGTCCACTTCATGAATTTTACTTGTTTGTAATCAGGTTAAGAAAGTAATAAAAACAGATGCTAGTTTGTTCTTTATTGTTTTATTTCCTGTTGCTGTATATATATAGTGGATAACTATAAGTATCTGTACTTTATCTAAGTCAAATGCTAAGCATGCTGTCAGCTGACTATTTGCTTAGGATCTATCTCACTAATTCAGGGCTGTATAGCAAAGGTTTTGATAATTCACAGTGCACCTATATTTGTATATTTTCCAGTTGGCTTTATTTGCCAGGACTGGAGTTGCTGTTATTGCAGCTCGCAAAAAGGCCAAAGGATATGCCGTATTCTTTTCAGAGATGAGTAGACTTTATAACCAAACCCAGCCCTGGCAGTCTTGTTCCAAGGCACTTCTTTCTTCACTTATATTAAAGATGAGGGCTACAGTCACTATTATGTAACTCAGCATGTTGTGTTTTAACAAGCAACATATTTCAATACAATAGTAAAAGGTAGTTAGCAAGTGAAGGGCATAACAGGGTGCAAGTAGAAAATCACTAGTAATTGTGAATAATAGTAGCCATACGAAATTATTCCCATTGAGAAACACTGCTATTTAAAGTGTTCTATTCTGTGATTACTCAGATCTAGTAAAAAACCCATAATAGGGTTTCTCATTTTATGAGTGGCTTGCATGAAGCACCTGAAGTATCTATGGAAAGGAAGGGTAAAGCTGTTTTTTTCATTGTGATACCTAACTGAAGACTTGCAAATTTAGTTCCAGTCTCAAAGCCTGGTTTCCCTCATTTACTGCTTCAAATATTGAAGGTTCTACAATCAAATTACATCCTTGGTGAAATGTGTCTTAAATAAAAAAAATAGTTTCTTGTTTTAAATGAGAGTGCAAGTGTAATAGCTCTAATTCAAATTTGTAGTTGTTTTACTTAATAAGCTTTTTTGAAATCTTTTGCAGTGTAGCTTTTGTACAATTAGTAGCAGTTCAGATCATTTGCTATGGAATCATTAAGGCATACTCATCTAAAGGTGTCCTATTTTTACATAAAAAATTTCAAAACACATTAATTACTTATCATTATAGTAAGTAAGTATATTGTACATTATGATAAATGAATGTAGTAACTTAAATAAAGATGGGTTACTTTATGAATGGTTGTATTTATACATTACTTTTTTTGAATGTGCTTTCTATGGGAAATGTTTTCAGAATTGTTTGTTATAGTTTGATTTATTCCCCTGTGCATTGCTCTTTAAGAAATTTGTTTGCTTATAGAGGCCTTGAAATAATAAGAGAAGATCAAATCAATAAGTCAACATGAAATATAAAAGAAACCAAAGGTGGATTCCCTTGAGCAAATTTCTTTTCCCTGACATATGGTTTTCTATAGCCTTTTGAGCTAGACAGATGGAAATAAGCCATACAGCGGAAGATGTGAGCAAAAAGGTGAGAAAAGTGATTATATCAGGTGTTATTTACAGAGCGAGCTAATTCTTGTCCCAGTAAAATCTGTTAACTGTTGACTTTGAACAAAGGCTTGGCTTAGTGTATTTCTGGCTCCTTAACCATGCCAATGCTTTAAAGCTGGTAAAAACAGCCTATGAATCAGGAAGAATTTTTGTTTTAGGGATATTCAAAGCTAAGACTCATTGTAATAATTGCAGTGCAGAGAAGGATTCATAGAGGAGAATGGATTTGAGGGGGAAGAAAAACGTGTGAAGCCATGGAATCAAAAAGAATGCGAGGAAAAAAAAAAGTTTTGGTTTGGTTTTGGTTTTTTTTGCTGTAAGGCAGTGTTAATTCATGTGAGAGGCTGTAACCTGTATATGATTTCTCTATGATGTTTGAGATCTAGGGGAGAGAAACAGCAAAAGGATGGCCATACTGGTTTGGGCCATAGTTGTTTCTAGGCTAGATTCATATCTTTGACGGTGGTCAATTGTAGATGCCTGAGGAAAAGTGAAGATAGGGAAATGTATAGCAATAAATACTTCCACTGTTTCCACTAACTTGTGACTCGGGGACTGAGAGCACAGCAGTAATTTTTGTGTCTGGCAAGTAAATTTGGGAAGGGAAAACAGCAATAGTTTTCTTCCTTCTGCAAATGATGATTGATGGCTGTTTTTGTAACCTCCTTCCATTAGTACATTCCTTTTACATACTAGCATTTTGCTGCTTGTGGGGTTTTGGCAGTGTTTCATTGAGCACTAGGATATTTTCATAGATGGAGGAGTATTTAGAAGTAACTTGAAGATCTCTTCTCGCTTGGCAGTAGATTTTCCAGTTACTGTTCATATAATTTAGCCCTATTTTCTCTGCTTGATTGTGGTGCAAGTTATAGCAAGGCAAATTTTCTTGTCACTAAAATGTGCTAACAAAGAAACCAGTGGGAAAAAAAGTTAATATTATTACCAAGTCTCCCATGGTACATGCTTTGTTTTAACATAGTTTCTGAATAAATTGTAGGAATATTCTCTTTTCTAGCTCATTTACCATTAAAATACGGCTTCTAAAGTTGAAACTGTATTTTGAATGAATTTTCAGATTGTGATTAGTGATTTTAAAAGCTGCTTTCCCCAAACCCAGACAAACCACGAGGGACCCATATTTTCACTGTATTGGGTACACAGACTTGTTTAAGATAGGGTTCTTTTGGTAGTAGCTTATTGGGATTGTGCTCTGTCTTATAAAACTTTGTATTAATGGGATTTGCTTTGCAGAATCAGTCTCACCTGGTGCACCAGTTTGCAGCATAAAGAGAACGTTTTCTTGCCTTTCTTTTTGTGACAGTACATTGTAACAAACAGTGCTTCAGCTTTCCCTCTGCAGAGGCTGTGGCATCTGCATCCTTGGAGATATGAAAGATTCAGCATTTCAGCTAAAGCTAGGGTTGCTGTGGTCTAGTATTGAGAGGTAGTCTGGCTCTGAGCAGGAGATACTATTAGATGACCACAGATATAGAGGGGATCCAGAGATCCCTTTTAACTGGCATTTGTGTGATTCACTCTACTGTGGCTTTAAATGGGGGCTAAGGAGGTAGTTAAGCTAATATATTTGATATTGGATTAGAAAAATAACAGTCAGTGCTCCAGCCTTGAGGGTTTAAGGTAATCTCATTTACTGTACTGATAGCACCACAGACCTATTTCAAGATATGTTGACACAAATCGCAATCTGTCAGACATGCAGATCTGACAGAGTGTGGGGTATGAAATAAGAGATGAAAAGCCATCTTGGTCCAGCATAACAGAATCTGCATATTATCCAACAGTATATTTTCATATTGACTTAGAGAAGTTGCTTATAGCCTAAATTATCTGATTTTTTTCAGTTGTGTGGGTTTTTTCCTTGGTTAACTGTCTCTTTTGGGGATCACTTTAGAAGGTGATAAGTGTTCCCAAATGTGTAGGTTATTGTAATTAGTAGGTTCTGTATTGTCCAGTGGGCATCAAATTCTGCTGCTGTGAAAAATGAAGTTTAATATAAAGATGTCTAAACTGATTTGTCTAATAATATCCTTGTATACTTGTCATGTGCTAGATTTTGTTTATTTTAATATCTTTTTAGTGATGATTATTTTCCTTATCTTACAAGAGATGGAAGCCTTTAATTTTATTTTGAGTCTATTAGTACATTTTATTTAGGGCTTGGTACTTTGAAATGCTCCTAGTCTTATATTTGGTATGTACAAGTTCATCCTTTGATATCCAGAGTGTTAATCTGCAGTGTCCTATTTTAACCACGGTCTTGCCTTATGCATTGTATTCTATAAAGTTATGCTTTTTCAATCTGTACATAATGTCTTTTAGTATTATCATTAATATTTAACCTGTTTTCATACAAGACAGAGTTGAGTCAAAGTTTGTCTTGTCTGGGAAGCAGTGGGTTGTTTTTTTGTTTATTTCCTTTTTTCATGCAAAACTTTACGTACTATTGTATGTAGGTTAGGTACCCTGTGTTAGGTACTACTGCATTTCTTGTATTTTCAGCGAAAGCTTGAACACATATTGACTACTCTGACCACATTACAAAAGACGTGGGACCCGTTGGACTCACTTTTTAGGGCCTAATTTTGTTCTAAACTCTGTTTACTCAACTGTCTCTGTGTTCTTATTAACAGCAGTGAAACTTAATATTACTGAGAGGATATGGTTGTTCAGAACAGGGTAGGTTACAGCACACTGACCCATGCAATGGATTTACCCCCACAGTTTTTAACATTGATTGATTTATTGTAAAACTGAAAGAAGATACTAACTTTTTCCTTGTGTGCTCATTGAAGACCAGTATTAATTTCAGAACTACAATCAGTCTGAAGAAAAAATGCTTTAAAAATATTCAAGTACTTGTTGTGAAAGCTTACACCTTCCCAGTGACATCAAAGGCAGGATGAAGCCTGCACAACCAGCTACAAATCTGTTTAATCTTATTAGGCGTTCGCTATCACCTAACATGCACAGAAGCCTGAATTTTGCCACAGATGCCTTGTTATTGGTGTTAATGCATCAGCTGGTTACCTAAGGAACTGAGCTGCTTTAAAGCAAATATTAATCCTTTCAGGGCATGCAAATAATAAATTTACCAGAAACCATCATCTGCTACTGGTATTGCTGACAAAATAATTGTAGTACTTGTAAGCCTGTTCCTGGATACCTAGGTAGGGATCAAAAAATGGTGAACACTTCTGAAATGCAGCTGGTAAATATTTTAAATCTCTCTGGTGATTAAAAAATGTCTTGAAGAAGCTACTAAATTCTTAAGCTGTCTCTGCATTACTCTTGCAAATAGACATTTATGTTTGATCTAAGTGACTTTTTTTCAGTAAATAGTGAATTCTAAACTTAAAAAGACAACAAGGTAAAGGGAGGTAAAGAT
The DNA here is from genome assembly GCA_013398155.1 of Pedionomus torquatus. Classification (NCBI taxonomy): domain Eukaryota; kingdom Metazoa; phylum Chordata; class Aves; order Charadriiformes; family Pedionomidae; genus Pedionomus; species Pedionomus torquatus. The sequence continues at coordinate 459,679 of VZRU01018379.1, read as the reverse complement.
TCTGATATGTTTAATAATAATAATGAACTAAAATGTTAGTTAATCACTGATTTCTTACTGATATGATTGGTAAATATTTGTCAAAAGAAGATTTATGATAGCTGTTTGTTTTCTGAATTTTTCTCTAATCTGAAGAATTCTAATAAAGAAATACAGTTCAGTTTTGCCCTTTTATTCATGTAGTTTGAAGGCCCATATTGAGCTCCATAGTTCTTTTGGCTGAAATAGTATTGACCTGGCTTCTCCTGTACTTAGTATTGCCTGGTATTGTTGCTGCATCTTCTAGATTCAAGATTACAAATCCTGGCATAGGTGAATGAGTTGGGCTCTGTAATGCTGCAAATGGTGAGTTTTGTTAGGTATTGTCAGGAATGAACACTAAACAAGCACTTGTTTCTCATTGCAGGTTGTGGAGAGTCTATCTGCTTTATACAGGAAAGAAACAAGTTAGATGGCAGATCCTTTTCACAGGGGAGTTCTGGGCTTCAATCAGTTCTTATGTGAGCCAGGAGTTAGAGTCTCATGATGGGAGAATATATTTGGGTGTTATCAATCAACCAACATATGTTAGTGTAAATAAAATCAAGTCTGTATATAGTAAGGATGGATGGATTGTGGGATAGATAGCAGATAATCTTATTCCACTGTCTCACAGTTACTGCTTCAGACCTAAACTCATTTATTTTATTCTCTGTATTTGATTTCAGAAGAAACAATCCAGGTGACAGAGAGAAAGCACTACAAGTTATGCTTCAAGTCCTGCAGACGTGTGATCACCCTGCTCCAGATATGTTCTGCTTATGTGGAAGGATCTACAAGGATATGTTTCTTGATTCTGACTGTAAAGATACCAATAGTCGAGATCATGCCATTGAATGGTAACAGAAAAAAACCTCCAAAATATCTATTAAAAAATTTGTTCAGACTTCTGGGAAAACGCAGGGCTGTAAAAATGAGATGATCAGTTGTTCTACTTACCTCTTTTCTTCAGGGTCCTATTTGAGTAATTGGCTTAGTGAGGACCAAATTTTTGGATTCACGTTTCCTTACTTCTCTTTATTGACTATCATGAATATAGAATGATGCAGTTTATTGGAGGGGATGATGATTCACCCACACCTTTTAGAGAAAATACACATTGAGTCTGCTTCAAGGTCAAAATACAGTGCAAGTGAGATCAGGGGACATATATTGGTCTTCTGTGCAAGAATGATTTCCGTGCTGGATCCTGAGAAAATGGAATGATTTATGTATATAAGGGAATATATTGATAAACTTCATCTTGCATCAGCTAGTGGCGTGCATTCAGCCTGTTGGCTGTGTCTCAGTTGCTTTTAATGAATGTGAAGCTTTAAAACAAAGCTCCTTGGAGCCTGTTTCAAAACTTGGACTGAAGATTAATATTTTCATTGCTTTTCTCATATAAGTAATATAATAAAATTAGCTTCTATGGCATTTAAGAGTTTTGAAGCAACCAGGTTTTTTTTTTTTCTTTTATTTTCATGAAATTATACAAGGTGGCAGGGCACAAAACTAAGCAAAAGTTTTTCTTTCTTCCCATGAGACAAAAAGTTATTTTCTTTCAAGTGCTTTTTGCAAAGAGTGCCACTGGTACCAACTAGCCATATAGTCCTTACAGTAAATGAATAGCTTAAAATGCCTACCAAAACTTTGTAGTATTTTATTTCTTCTGTACAGTGAGACGTGAGCTCTTGACTCTTCTCTGCAGGTATCGCAAAGGATTTGAACTCCAGTCAACTCTGTATTCTGGAATTAATCTTGCAGTTTTGCTACTTGTTGCAGGACAACAGTTTGAAAGCTCAATGGAACTGAGAAAAATAGGTAAATATATACACACAGTACTGCAGACAGGTTTTCTGCCTCTCTCTCTTTGAAGAAACCAAAATCCTTATAGTAAGGGGTTGTATAGACAGAAAGGCAGTTCAAGGCTTTCTAGCGGTGGGTCCTGGATGGCAATCTAAAACGCAAAGATCTTGAAGGACCATTTTTCTCCGTGTTGCTTTGGAGCAGCTTTCTAGTAACTTGGCCCATGTAAAGGGTCCCAGAGATGTGAGAGGAGCAAGAAAGGACCAACTTCAGCACCTTTTGCAAACTTACCTCTTGAGCCAACAAGGAACAAAGACAGGAAGCGACAGAGTATGGTCCAGCTCTCCTCAGGGATGCCAGGGAAGGATCTACAGGGTTTCTGTTGTCCCCAAACTAAGAGATCCACAAGAATTATTGCCTGGAAGGATCTACCAGGGCAGTAAGTAGTTGTCTACATAGATTCACGTCTTCTATGTAGGTGCTAACTGTACCTCACCACTGTACATCTCTGAAGAAATCATATGATAGAAGCAGATAAACAATTCTTCTTAGAAAGATAATAGTTGAAAACTGTACTTGAAATCAGATCCTGTCTGAAACACGTACTTCAGCCTTAAAGGGAAGGAATGCAAAGGTGGCTTTAAATTATTCCCCTGACCTGGAATGGTCCAGGGTGGACTTGTGTAAGCCTCTAGCCATTGGTCTCTTCCAGTGAATGGAGATATTGAGGATGCAGAGATGCACATCTTACATTGAGACACAGGAGAGAGTGAGCCCAGAGAGATAACACAAGATTTTTCAGCACTGTGTGTGGTAGGAGTTCTGACTGTCTGAACTGTATTGAGGATGTTGTTTGTAGACCCAGCCTTTGTGTTGGGCATGTGTTTTTTTCTGGGGAAAATGTTCTCCACTTTATCACTAATGCTTAATCAAGTCTTATTAGTTATTTGCTGATAGACTTATCAGTATAAACCACTTATTACTGTTTTGTTGGTAGAAAAATATGGTTTTTAATTGATTTTTTTCAGGTGTACGGTTAAACAGTTTACTGGGAAGAAAAGGAAGCCTAGAAAAAATGAACAATTACTGGGATGTAGGACAGTTCTTCAGTGTGAGCATGTTGGCTAATGATGTTGGTAAAGCAGTACAAGCAGCAGAGAAACTTTTTAAGCTGAAACCTCCAGTGTGGTATGTGATACAAGACTGTAGCTCAAGCACCAAAATATGGGGAAATAAACAAATTTAAAAAATCTTGTAGTCACTTTCATAACTTAACTGCTTAACTGGATTTTTCCATCTTAGATTGTAACTCTGACTTTATACAGTGTTCTTTTATTTTGGGAAAGAAGGAAGTAAGTAAGAAATTAAGTTGCCCATCGTTGTTGAGTTTGTATCTCATTGAAGCACATTGTTTGTAAGAAAGAATTTGCAAATTAGGGATGATTCTTTGTGAGACTATTGTGAAAAGATTTCAAACCTTTCTTTTTAGAGTTTAGCTAGCTGCTGCTTCTCACCACTACCATCTCCCAGCTCATAATATCCTGTCTAATCACCATGTAACTACTCATGTAACTATACCCTTTTGCAAAAAGATATTGGTCATGAACATCTATGTCAGCTTATGACTTAAGGTTTAGACTAAACTTCCTGTTCTTTCCAAAAATTTGTAAAAATCAACACAACTTATTTCCATTATGGAAGTACATTTAATTTATCAGTTGGGTTTTTTTAGTTTGGTTGGTTGGTTTTTTTGCATGTGTAAGCCAGTTAAGTGTTTTTAGAATCTGGTCAAATCTTGTTTTCTCTCTCTTAACTCACTAATTCAATACATTCTAGGTACTTGAAATCATTAGTTCAGAATCTGATGTTGATTCAGCGTTTCAAGAAACTCACCATAGAACATTCTCCTAGACAAGAAAGATTGACTTTCTGGCTAGATATAATTTTTGAGGCAACGAAAGAAACAACTAATGGACTGAGATTTCCAGTAAGATGTTATCCCCAAACAAGTTTTCTATGTCTTATGTTTCTGGATAGGGTATAGCAAGAATTGGAAGACTCTAAACACAATACTTGCATACTTAACTGCCTGTTAAGTCATTGCATGAACCGAACTCCTCTATTCTGCTAATCTCTATAAAAAACATTTAACCCACCACCCTAAAGGCATTCTAAGAGATACTTATAAGTTTCTTGCAAAAACTTGTGGTGATACTGTTTTGTTGTGTGTTGGGACACAGCTTCTTTCTGCCTTGTTTTGCCCTTCTCTTTCCCCATAGAAATATTTTAGGCTTTACTTTGAGATTGCCCATTGTCTGTATTAGAGCATCTGAAGATACTGTTGTGTATTAGCTGCTGATTTGTTAAGGAAAAATGTTCTCTCACTTCAGGTTTTGGTGATAGAACCAACTAAGGTGTACCAGCCTGCCTATGTTTCAATCAACAATGAAGCAGATGAGAGATCTCTCTCTTTGTGGCATGTCTCTCCCACTGAAATGGTAATCCTGTGAGCAAATGTGTTTTATGTATTCCTATTCATTGGGCTTAAAGTCAATTTTTTACCTGTAGATTTTGGAGCACTGTACAATAATTTAAAGTCTGGTACATTTCAGTGAAGCACAAACCTCAGTATCTCTTTTGTGCAGATAGGGAAGTTGACTTTTTACAGAGAAAATCAAAGGAGAGACAAGGATTAAAACTCAAATGTTTTTGACATTTCGTGTTCAGATTTCACTTACCTTGACTGCATCTCTTAGAAGTGCTTGAGCTATTTGGTCTGCTCATAATATTTCTCATTAGAATTGTGTGATTTTTAGTAAGTTGCAGCTGAAAGCTAGATAAAAAAATAAAGATAAAGCCCAGTTTTGTGTTTAATGTTTTAGAATTTTTAGTTTTACAATTAAAATTAGAAACTAGAAAAAAACAGCAGCCTATGACAAATAAGTGTCAAGAGAGGAGATACTGGATATCTTGGGTTATTGGATAAGGTATGGCAGATTAGGAAAGTAGTAGGCACAGTTTTTGACACTAATCTCTTCAAAGTAAGAAGTAATTTCAGTTTCACATTGAAAGACTGAAATTGGGAATGTATTTCACCACCCCTTCTTAATATCAGAACAATATAGGTGGAGAATAGACTAAATATGTAGAGGGGCAAAGTGTGGAAAAGTATGCTAGAGAAAGGGAAAACCACATAATTACCTGGGTCTGTGAACTTCTTTTACAGTACATTGTTCTAACGTCACTACTTTGAATGCTTGTGACACAACTTGCTTTATGTAACAAATTATTGGTGCGTATCTAGCAGTGCTAAATAAGATCCAGTACTAGCTAGAGATTTATGGAGGGCTACAGTCCTAGGCACAGGCTGTCTTTTCTCTGTTTTGCCTCCAGTGTGTTCCCTGGGTCAAAGCTGTTGGCTAAATACCTCTTAGAAAGGCATGTGAAGTTTCCTTTCCCTTTGAACCTACATAAAAGCAGGGCATAGTCTGCTCTGTGTTTAATACAAAAAGTTGATGTATTGAGTCAAAATCTTTGGTAAATTGTACTTCAAGATTTATTCTTCATATTTAATTTTACATGAGGA
>VZRU01018379.1:416124-454184 GCA_013398155.1 Pedionomus torquatus | reverse complement strand
TTATTTTAATTTATATTAATTTTCCTCAAGTGAGTAAAACAGCAGTGTGCAGCCTATCTTCATCTATGCATCAATCTTATTTGAAGTTCCGGGGCGGGGGAGGGAGAAAGAAAGGACAAGAGACATGTTTGAAACCCTTTATTTGCTCACCATGCTCTGACTTTGTTTTCAATAATAAAAGTTGATAATAATAATAATAATAAAAAAATAAAACTGTAGTTGATTGTAACTCTTTATTCTTTACAGAAACAGATTCATGAATGGAATTTTACAGCTTCTTCCATTAGGGGAATAAGGTTGGTATGTCTGAAAACAGTTAAATGTGGCTTTGTTTGTTTTATGTTTCCCTGAAGTGGGAAATATGGATTCTGACTTAAATCCCTGCTTTGCATTGCCCGTTATAAAAGCTTGTTTTGGCCAACGTGCCTTGAAATGTCAACACAGAAGAGTTTGCCTTTCCATGCATGGGCAAAGCTGTACATTTCTTGTAGGAATACACATTTAAGGGGTGTGTGTGGGTGTGTGTGTGTATTCTCTGCTAGACTTCCTTGTTTTCAGTTTTGTACCTGCTTTTTATATATTTTTCTAACTTTTTCAATGAAGTTTTTGCCACCTCTGCATTTAAAAACATGGAGGGCAGAAAGAAAGAGGAGCCCTTAGCTATTCTTGCTTCCTACCATAAGTGAGAGAAGGGCTTGTCTGCTTTCCTTTAAGAAAAGGATACCGTGGTATCTTATTTCTTGTTTGGAATTCAGAAATGCTTCTGACATGGCTCTGTCTAAAAACTACTAGCTGCTACTAATTAAAAACTTGTATTATTAGAGAAATGTTGAATGAAGCATGGACATAGTTTGTGCTAAGGAAAGAATTCTTGAACTGGAAGGAGACTGCTAGTGGAATTTCTCAATGATCAGCCTTTAAATAGGTAAAGTAGTTCCATTTTGTGTTTCCTAGATTAATGGAAACATTATTCGCAAGTAACTTTGTCCAAATTTAGGAGAAAAGATCAGAATATTATATAGAAAGAACAGGGTTGTTATGAGAACTGAAAGGTTAGAAAAGAATAGCCTTTGGTATTAACAACTGCAAAATACATGACTACATTTAGAAGCTAACGTCTGTATCTTAAGTTTGGCTTCTTTGCAGCCAGAAAGGGGAGTGGCAGAGCACCAGGAGATTAAAAAAATGAAACCTGTCTGTACAGCCTGGTAGTGTGTCTATGGCATTAGGCAGGCTGTAGCTAAGAAACTCAGGTGGGCTTCTGCCTTCTCTCTGCATTCAGGAATCATTATGTGGGTGGATCTGGCCTTTCTAGGGCTGTAAATGCCAGTTGGCTGGGACCGCTTCTGTTGAGTGCATAAGCTTAAGTGCTTGAAAAACTCTGATTCAAGTACAAGTGTAAATCCAGATTCCTGTTGAGTTCTGTAGTCTTCAAAGCATAGGGATTCTGGGTTGTAATTTTGACCATAAGCACCTAAGTTTTAGAAGCCAAGTTTACCTTCTCTGAATTTGTATAATTTGCTTAAGCAAATAAGCTCGGTGAAAAAGTATTTCTCTGAATAAGGTGAGTAGTGCTTGCTGTGAAAGCCTACAGTTATGGTTTTGGGCGTAGATTGTACCATGACTTCAGTATTTTCTTCTAAAAGTAGAGGGTTTTGGTTTAAGTGAATTTGATGTGATATTTTATTCTACTACTCCAGTGCATTGTGAGTGAATGTGGAGCTGTCTGTGCATAACTCAGTATAACGTTTCTGAAACACATTAATTACCTTCAGTCAACACGCTACACAGACATTAATCTTTGAGAGAGATAACTTTTAATTAAATGGAAACAAGTAATTAATTTACTTTGATTCTTAATCACTGTTGGGGATTACAAAGCTCAAAGGGGACAGTCTTTTTAAACTTAGTGGAAACAGATGCTTGCTTTGTATGTGACAACTTACAAATTCTATACTTTCAGAATTGCATTGGTTTTAGTAAAAAAAAACAGTAAAAAACTGTTCTTTTTACATACCACATGTTATTCTGTTTATAATACAGTTACTTACATATTGTCTTGTCTATCCTGTATTTGCCCTTGGAAGAATCATTTTGCTTTGTTGCTTAGTTCTCATGTCAGGTATTTTTCAACCTGCCTTGCTGGACTAGAAGTTGCTATAGCAGAATGAAGCTACAGAATGGCATAGTGTATTTTCACATATTTCTCATAAACTCTTCTGGCAAAATTCTAGCTTTTTGGAATGCTTGTCTAAATGATGCTACAGCAAGTTGGTCTTGCAATATGCTGCAACTTTACTGTAGTCTACTGTCATCTATTTTAACTAACTGGCTCAACAGAGGCTAAGCAAAATATGAGAATTTGAGTAATCAGATCAGACAATCTAAAAATTATGAAAATGACTTAACAAGCATAAAAACTTGGTATTTACATAGAATAATACTAAATGCAAGTGTTTGGAATAAGAGATTAATTCCTAGATTACTTTCATATTGATATTACATTTTATGGTCTCTTCACTTTCCACTTCAGTGCATTTAGATAGGATATATATGACACTGGCAAGAAAATAATGTGCAATAAATTATCCCTTTGTCAGAATTACTGCTGCTGTTTGGAGTAAATATTGGTCATCCTGAAACCTGTTTATCAGTATTAGGTCTATAAAAAGTATATACTGTGAAGGATTTGATATCCTGCAAGTATTTCCCAGTTCAGTTTTACTGTAGGAGTAATGAAATCATAAAACCCAGAAGTACTTGTCAAGCTTAAAAGAAAGGCTTTCCTGATAGCTAAGATTAGTGTCATAGCAATTCATTTTCCACAGAGTTATTATCACGTACCAAGAAATCAGATAGAACTATGTAAAAATGCAAGGGGACATGAACAACAGACAAACCACAAAACACTTTAGATAAATGAGTATTCTACCAAAGTAAGCAGTAGCTTAATCATTTACCAAACTGGGGGTAGGATTGTAGGATATATAAGTATACTCAAAGCTTCTAGATGTAAGGAAAATAAATCTAATTGTATACTGCCTCTCTGAGGTAATTAACTATGAAAAAGGCGTATGTTTAGTATTGTAATTCAAAAATTCCTTCTTGTTCTATTTCTTCTAATAGTTACATCCAAAATAATCTTTTCTTAATATGAATTTTATAGCATTTCCAAGTTTGATGAACGATGTTGTTTTCTTTATGTCCATGACAATTCTGACGACTTTCAAGTCTACTTTTCTACAGAAAACCAATGTAGTAGGTGAGTTCAGTCTGTGCGGTATTGCATGAGATCTACATCTTAAATAGAATTGATTTAGTAAAGTTTGAAATTTGATGTTTTTGCTTGAGAAATTATTATTTATTTCTCTACTTTTTTTTTTCTTCTTTTTTTTTTTTTTCTTCTTTCTTTTGACAAGCAATGAGCCAAATGTAGTGATATTTAAGGTGATGAGAGCAATGTCCCATTACATTCTTTGGCTGGTTCTCATCCGTTTACCTACAAGTCATTAGATCTGAGGCTTAAGCAGCTTATTCTAATTTGTAACTCTTACTTCTTTGTCTGTGTCCTGGCCGTGTCATGTAAGTTACTCTGTTGGTTTAGGTTCCCTTATGTACCTGTTCCATTTCGTTTAAGTAAGAACAGCGAGATGTAATAGAAATTTCTAGCTTATATAGCGTCACAGATTTCTGTTACTGTTTGTGCCTGTATTCAAATATTTCCTGATAATTGGTTGCCTGTAAACAGTAAGCTTACTAACTGAATTTCAGGTGTAAAACTACAGGAAAAGATGGTCTTGTACTAAACGATCTCTGTCACAGAGAACTAGACATTAGTTAAAACTCTGTTCTTCAAACCAAGTTACTGGTTTTATATTCTTGACTTTATAGATGCTTGACTAAAAGCCACAAAATCTGATTTCAGAAATACTGAGTAATCGCATTTGCAATCAAAGTCCATGGGAACATTTAAGTTAAACTGAAAGTACTAGAATTCTCATCACTACAGAGGAGAACCGCCCAATATGAAGTTGGAAATTTAGCACTACTGAACTGAGCCATTGAAAATCAATACTTCATTTTTTAATATCTCAGCTCTTCCTCTAATTAGATTTGTGGAGACAAGGCCATTCTAAGCACATTCCATCAAAGTGTACAGCAGAAATATCTGAGTTGGATCTACCAAGGTTTTACTATGTGATTACAATAACAAGCAAGTATTGGGTTCTGCTACAGCAAATAAAATATTATAAATAATTGGGCTCTTCAGAGTCTGATTAATGTTCTTCCTCATTTAAAATAGGATAAAAATGGAGAAAGTAAGTAATGAAAGAAAACGTATGAACATGCTAGTCAGGTTATTAGGTTGAAAGCAAAGTCCAGCTTGCAAAATAATCTGTTTAATCTCCTTCCAAAAAGATATTTTTCTTTGATCCTGTGCTATTTATTGCATTTTTAGATTCTGTGGTTTGGTGAAAGAAATTCTGTCTGATGCAGTTGGCAGTACTCTGGAACTAGAAGGAGAAATAGATGGAGACACACTGGAGGTACGTCAAGGATAAAAGATCCAAGAACTCTGCAACTTGTTTTCCATTTCCCTGGACTTGCATATCAGTATGCTAGAAAGAAAATAAATAGCATCTAAGCTCCTTAATTGTGTATGAAACTTCAACTCTTACAAAGCTATTTGTACACTGGAATTGCACTCATTAGGAAAAAAATCTTTTTAATTAAGTGAGACCGTTACTACTGTAAACGATATAAATCCCTAATGAAGGGGATTACTGATCTTGTAGTTCTGTTGTAAACAATCTATAGATGAAAATCATTTTATATCAGCTGGATTAAGTGGATAAAAAAAGATAAGATATTAAATAATTCTAGGAAAAAGCCACTTAGCAGAGGGACTTCCGTTTATCTAACTGGTACCTCATACTACTACTACTCAGGTAATTTCATTTGGTAGACTTTTCCTGTCAAAGAGATTTGCAGATCTTTAGGATCAGATTAATCCAGCATGCTTTTTACTTATCACTGAAACACCCATGTTAGGAACCTAGTAGCTTTAGGCTGTCTTTATAATCAGTACAGAGGGGGAAAAAACCCCCAACCTTTTATGAGAGGTTATGTAAGAGTAGGGGAATTGATGTCTTCATAAGACACACTGCTTCATAGCAAATGTCTAGATTTATAGCACTAAGTCCTGTGCTTCTGTTTATTTGTTTTTAAATCTGAAAAGCTATCATAAAAATTAGGTTGTTACTTTTATTTATGGTCAGGCATATTCAGTCAATCAAATTTAAAAGCCCTACTGTGGTTTGAGTTGGGTATCTTTCTTAACAGGTCTCATTCCAGCAAATCTCTTAGCCTTACAATGCAGAGCAGCTCTTTATGACAGTGTGCCTTTTGTAATACCTCAGGCTTCAGAAGAGGATGAAGAAAATAAAGATCTCCTATGGTACTGTTGAATGTAATTGCATATGGTAGGGAAGATGAGGCTTTGCCCTGAAGTTTGTGCATAGTGGCCTCAGTTTCCACTGCTCAAGTGGAAAGGACAAGATATGCATGTTTATTAAGCCCAGCTTAATACATACATATGTGATCTTGGCATAGGGTCAGGGCTCTGTCTTGTCAAAGATAGGGTATTATCTATAGCTGCAGATTTTCATTGCATGCTTATGGACTTAGCTAATAGCAGGGATATCTCCAAACAACACAGTCTATTCAACTGTATAATAGTATTTTAGAGGAAGTGACCTCACTGTGGCTTGAACCCTTTAGAGCCTCAACTGGAAAAAGCCCTTGAAAATGCACCACAATAAAAATGCTGCATGAATCAATGACACAGGGAGAAATTCCTACAGAAATTAATTTTAAGCTATATCATTCTACATATCTTGAAGTTTTCACAATTATCACCTTGTACTTACTGTCTTAGGTCAGAACATTAAAACAGAAATCAAGACACAGAAGGGAAGGATTCATTTGTTTAACTTATAATGAGCTAAGACACTTAATGTCTTTCTGAGATCTTACCTTTAAGAAGAGATAGCATGGATAATGCAGCTTTATATGGTCTTGGTAGACTTAACAAGCATAGAGAAAGCTGAAGTTCTTATTGTTAATAAAACAACTTTATGTTTGGGGAAGAGGAAGAAATAACCTTGAGCATAGTTTTGGGGAAAAAAATCTGATTTCAGTCAGAATTTTTGTGAGAATGTTGTCCGGAGGGGTCGTTATGTTTAGAACTGTGGTAGTATTTAAAAGTAACTACAGTTTAAGTTCTACAAGGACATGGAAGGGGAGTGAATGTGGCAGTACTTTCTACCTTCGGGTATTCACTTCTGGGTATTGATATCAAAGAATTTCCTATCACTTTAGGAATACTTGCTGTACCACAAATAGAATATCCTACAGATCAGACCCTGCCCTACCACGTTCATACAGAAGGTCAGCTATGAACACGTGTTTACTCATACCTAATAGTTGAATTACACATCCAGTGGATTGCATACTCAGACTTTTGGCAACCAGCAGTGATTTATTCAATCTTTACAGGTATTAGAAAGAGAGGAGGCAAATGTGAAGTTTCATCAAGTATATAGAAGTCTATTAAACGGTCTACTAACTAGCACTGAACTATAAACCTCAATGAATTAATATATCATAGGACCCAGGCTATAGAACCTGAGATTTGTCCACAGTAATTACAGAGTTGGCTTAGGACCAGTCTGTTGCAGATAGGGTTGCTGTCAGTCTTAAATTCTGCAATGTGACTGCTGTCTTTTTTCTGCACAGTTTTATGTCATATGATAGCTGTGAAAGCTGGATGTGCTCCTACCAGAGAACCTGACAAGTTTTACATATGGCGTTTTGGGTCAGTTATGCCTATCATATAACAAGATTATGTTATGAACTGTGAAGTGCTGAAACGTGGAAAATGAAACTATACTAAAGCTGTGCTAACTCAAGTTTAGTTCCACTGAGCAGAATATGCTGTTAGGATAAACGACAGACAGTTTTTCTTTGGCACCTTCCATACGGCAAGCATGAAACTTGCCATCTTTGCTGAGGAGAAGGGGGGCTGGGAAAAATGTCAGTGACACACGGGCATTGCCGCACCAGAGCTGCAGTATGAACTGGGAAGACACTTCAAAGAAATATATCTCCAAGCTTACTTCAGAAGCAGAAAAAGTAATCATTGACAGAAAGGTCAATAGTTATGGCCATTATAAAAAGGTTTGGGTTTTTTTTTAATAGGGAATTCATATGAAGCCACAGAGAATACCCTGCAGTTCTCCCATATAAGGTGTCCTCTTGGATTTGGAAAGATGCTACTGTAGTAGTCTGTACTCCTGATAGTATCTGAGGCTATGAAACAGTCCAATCCCTTAACTCTTTGCAGAAGTGGCTTTTCAGTATCCGTTACGAGTTACCTGATTTGAATCAGCCATGTGCTGCTTAACCCAACTTCCATAAGAAATTTGGGTTTATTTAGTGTCTGGGATCACTCATCAATAGGCTTTTCCACTGACATTTATAGGAGGAGAGCTCTGTGATAAGTTCACCATATGGGAATATGTCCATGAGACTGTAAATGAGTGTAGTCTTACTGAAGTCAGTGAACCAGCAGTGATGTATTTGTAGAAATATGATTCAGTGAGTTTCAGCAGCAGTGGAAACTACCACTTCATACATTTAATCATCCTTGGAGAAGATAAATGTTTGGGGTTTTTTTGATATTTTGGAAAAGCTCATAATGAGGGAAATATGTCAGAAATTAATTTTGCTTTGGCTAAGCTTAAATGAGAGATTGGGGCCTTAAAGCGCTGTCCTTCCACTGTAATAAGAATGTCACTTTTATCTATTCAGTGTTGGTTTCAAAATTACGTGCTATGTTCCATGCATTTACGTGTTCTGAAGGCTCCCTCAGCATTTCTTAGAGATGATACCTCAATGTGTTCTTTTGACAGCACAGTTGCATTGAGTTTGGTTTAATGTTGTGTTCCTTGTTTGAATGAATACATTTTGAAGCAGATTCGGGAAGACTGTTTTGTAAAGCAAGTTACATGGAAATTTTACAAATGGTATAATGTATCAGGCTGGTGGGTAACCTGCCATGCTACAGGGGTAGCAGCTGTACTAACCCAGTATAGTAGATAAATGTTATTAAAGTTCTCTGTAATGCCAAGTGTTTGCGATAACAATTTAAGTTCTGCTTTGTCTATCTTTTCTGTTTGCAGTATGAATATGATTATGATGAGAATGGTGATAGGGTAGTTCTAGGTAAAGGTACTTATGGAATAGTTTATGCTGGAAGAGACCTTAGCAATCAGGTCCGAATTGCCATCAAAGAAATACCCGAGAGAGACAGCAGGTGAGACCTAGTTTACTGTTGTATATAAATTGCTCGTGAAACTGCAGTTGTTTGCTGGAAACTTTGCACCTCTTAGCATGTACCTCTATGTGGTTAGTTTATAAAATCCAAAAATTAAATTATTATTTCCTTCTAGTATTTGACACTATCTTTTTGAGAATAAAATCTTTTTATTATTTGGAAAAGATATATATCATAAATAATATAGTTTGATAATCTATATCAGAAATTCTAGAATAACACATATTTTAAGTTGCAGTTGTATTTCATTTTTATTCTTCTTGGGGAGGGGGAAAAGCATAAAAGGACTTTTGGAGGCTAAGACGGTACTATGTAATGATACAGAAGAAAGCCACTTATAAAGTTTTTGTTTCTCCTTAAGGGTCCTTCTGAGATCTACCTCTCTACTTTTTCTGAATAGGCCGCCACTCACACTGCCTTTTGAAGGTCATGGGCAGGATGTTTGCTGAGAATTGGATTATTATGCCCAAAATCTATTCTGTTTGGAAACTAACATTTAACCTTTTCCTGGAGAATGAGATGCTCCCTGATTTTATTTTTTTTTATTTTCATTTTGTAAATAGGTATTCTCAACCTCTTCACGAAGAGATAGCACTGCATAAATATTTAAAGCATCGGAACATTGTTCAGTATCTTGGATCTGTTTCAGAAGATGGGTACATTAAGATTTTTATGGAGCAGGTGCCAGGAGGTTTGTATCATTCTGAGCTTAGTATCTCAAATGAAATAAAAGCAATTGGGGCTCTAAACTTAGTGAAAGCCAATAGATGTGTATTTAATAAGTTTGTATGCTGTATACAGCATTACTAATCGAGACATCAACTACAAGTGGCATTCATCTTATATAAAGAGTAACTTTGAAGTGTACAGGTCCTAGTACTCTCTTCCCTTTCTATAGTAATTATAAACCTAGAGAAAAGTCATTAAAAGTATTTGGTGTCAAATACTCGTACGTTATAAAATAGTGGAGTTAGAGCTATATAGACCGTTTAGCCTGAGGATCTGAGTGATGACTAGAGCTTTTAAGGTAGATACCTGTTGAGCAGTTACGCTGACTAAACAATTAAGTATTATTTTGTAATTGCCATATAGAAATTACTATTTCCTAGGTAGACTGAAAAGTTATGTGCTTCCCTTGCTCTTAACTTCCAATCTTGTTCCTCTAGCCTTCTCTACATCTTAATATGCCATTTCCCTCTTTCCCTCTGTAAACCCTATAGGTTATATTTCTGTCTCCCTTTTGCTATTTGCTCTTCAGTGCCAAGTATGCATCAGAATGAGTGTTAAATAATTCTTTTCATTTGCAAAATGAAAAAAAAAAAAAAAAAAAAAGGAATAAGAAAGCCAGGGAGAAATCTGGGGTACAGGAAAGTTCTTTTATTCTTTCAGTTCCCATGACCTTTGCATCTGAAAGCTGAGATGCTCTTACATGTATGATGCATGCAGATGAGATTATGCCAACACTTCCGTTTGTTTTCCTGCACTTCTTAAAAGTATCAGCTGCTGTTGTTTACATGCCTTTTTTTCCCCTGTTCATATCTGCACAGTAGAGTATGCTGTGATTAGTTACTAATATCAAGATATTGAGCCAATTAAGATATTTTAAACTCTGCAGCTAGCCTTAGAAAGGAACCAACTATTCAGACTATGCAAGATTCTTTGAGGAAACTTCACTTCAGAAAGCTATTGGTGTGAACTGAAAATCCCTTTAGTTAAATTTGTCTAACGTTAAGTAGACCTACTACACTTAATTTATTATGAGCAGAAGCAGCAAAACTGTCTTTATTTTGCCTCATAATTAAAATATTTGTGTTATTTAATAAAAGATTACATTTATTATAAGTAGGGGAAGTATGGATGACCTGTCTCCTACTATGAACATCTATTACTTGGTTTCTTTCGGGAGCTTTCTTTGTCTCTGAATATTTCCAGAAATTAATCCTGTATTTGCAAGGAAAAGACACTTTCCTTTTTTCTTCTCCCCTCCCTGCCTTGAGTAAATCAGCTTCTCTTTGCCCATGGATAACGTGGCTCATGTAGTGTATAACATCATACAGTGTTACCTTTAGTCTTCATTTCATTAAGGGCTAAATGGCTGCTGGTCCTAGTCTCAACTGTTGTTAGACTGAAGGTGAGGGAGATGCATCATATGACAGATGCCCTGTCGTAACTTTTATTCCTGTCATGGAGGTGGAGGCTGAGCTGGCAAGAAAGAAGTAGCCGATCAAGAGCAGCAGCAAATTATTTGCTTTGTGGAGTCATTATTAGTACTGCATTTCTCTTGTATTAGGGTATTAACCAAAGGTTTAATCCAGACTTAAATGCTTCATTTTTATTTGGGGATTTTGCTATCATAATATTTCTTAACTCTTGTAGGCAGCCTCTCAGCTCTCCTAAGATCTAAGTGGGGCCCAATGAAAGAACCTACAATTAAATTTTATACCAAGCAGATTCTGGAGGGTCTTAAGTATCTCCATGAGAACCAAATTGTACACAGAGATATAAAGGTAAGTTTTCCTTTAGTCTGTCTTGTGTGATTTGCTTTTTTGTCTTGCTTCAGTTAGTTTTACTCTAACCTGAAGTAGAATTTTTAATAGGATTTCATGGAAGCTTAAAATGAATGAATAAAACAACCCCTTCTCTCTGGTGCTCCTGGAAAATGCCTTTGTAGAAAGATGTATTATAAAAATATCTGCAAACTTGAAGGAGTATTGAGATTGAGATTTGGAATCTGTACTCCTTTTGTCTCCTCTCCCTGCTCCCCCCCACCTCTGTCTCTCTCATCCAAACCACAGGGAGATAATGTTTTGGTGAACACCTACAGTGGTGTGGTAAAGATATCCGACTTTGGTACTTCCAAACGGCTAGCCGGAATCAATCCATGCACTGAAACGTTTACAGGTAAGACTACTTTAGCAGCATTTATAAGGGGTTTGATTATAGATTTAGAGTGAGAGCCAAGAGGCGCCTTAGATTTGCCATGAAAACGTGGTTAAGTTTCTGTTTTCAGGGAACAGTGAATGCAAGTGTGATCACTGTAAGCACGAGTTTGCTATCTTTTCTTTCTCTAATGTAATTTTTTTCCATTTTCCTTTTTTTTTTTTTAAACTTCTTAAGTGTGCTGGTTTGTTATAAGTATTTTTCATTAAGTAGCAATTGTTGTGTTTCAATTACATCTGGAAAAACTTGAATACAGCAACTTTTTCATGTAATAATCTTGATATTAGTAACTCATGCATGCGTGCTTTCTTGAAATGTGCTGAAAAGTGCAGAAAACCAAACACAAACTTAGAAGTTGACATAAGTTGATGCCTCAGTTTTGAGGCATCAATTATAAAACCAAACTAACGGCTAACTTGGTGTTATCAGCAGCAAAATGAACTGTTTACGTGAAAATACTAAGCTGGTATTCTTTTTGTTGTGACTAGGAACCTTGCAGTACATGGCTCCAGAAATCATTGATAAAGGACCACGAGGCTACGGTGCACCAGCTGATATCTGGTCACTGGGTTGTACCATTATTGAAATGGCAACAGGCAAACCTCCATTTCATGAACTAGGGGAGCCTCAAGCAGCAATGTTTAAAGTAAGTACAGCTTTTTTTTCTATAGACTTTGAATTTTCAAATACTAACTTTAAGTTTTTAATATTAATTTAATTGGTTGTAACCTTTTGTTGTATGGGTTGTTTAGCACAAAGCCACAGTCTGACCTGTATTCTTAATTCTTACTGAATGATCCTTCTCTGCTCTGTATTGCTCTGGGGGGTAATAATTTATTTTTGTGCTGGAAATAGGTCATGACTCAGAGCAGCAACCTGAAAAATGAGTGAAGACTTCTGAAAACTAATATTCTCTACCCTCTTACTTCTGTCATCTCCTGCTCTTGGTTTATGATTTCCTTCTCGGCAACCAGTCTCTCCAGTGACGACAGCCAAGTTATTTCTGCTCCTTTAAGTCTTTTCTTTATGAGCCTCCCGCCCATAGGATCTGTTTGCCTTGTCTTTCAAAGGCCTGGTCTCTGCAGCATGGTGGGAAGCTATGGTGGAAGGGGGCAGGGGGCTAACTTCTCAGGATTTCTGGTATGTACTGAAGGAGTAAAATACTCTGTGTTTTACATCCTAAGTCCTTTTGGATCAAAGGTACCTCCTCAGTAAACTGTTGCCCCTAGTGCTTTGTTTTTCTTAATGTATCTGATTTCAAATACACAAATTAACACTTCAGAATGCTTAGGATAGTTTTGATAATCTTGAAAAAGTTACTTTTTCTAACTGTAAAGCTAACAGAAATGTAAAAGCTATGATGTGATAATGTGTCAAATAAGCAGATTAAAAATTCTTGTTTTTTCCACTGGCTTGTAGTAGATCATTAGTGAAGTACTGAAATTTTCACCCATGCTTCAGAGTCCTCTTTTTTTATAGTGGGGAAAATATCACATCCATAACCCATCAAACTGCTTTAAATTATCAATATTGTTAATTCTTTTGTGTATGCTGTTGAAATGTGTGAGCATTAGTATAATTATTACTGGAACTATGGTAGCAAAATCAGATAGTTATCAATAGGTATAGTAAGCTGGGCTGCAATTCAGCATGATATCTAATGCCACGCATCATACTAGGCCTGCAAGTTGTTCTGAGCATCACAGCTAAAAGGCAAAGAAAGAAATGGTTATGTATTTTGATGTAGTTATTTCAACGGTATAGTATGTCACCTTGGTGCTGTCAACTTTGTGACTCTACATCAAAAGAAGCTGCCTGAGTGAACATGTTTTGGTTCACTAAAGCTTTCCTGAGGGAACCATGGGAAAAGACTTTTTTCCACATCATTGTAAATGTCAGATACAGTTCTGTCGGCAGATGCCTTTTCATCTTACGTATCTGGCACATAGTTGAACTGTTCAGTGAGTTACATGTCTTGTTTTTTTAGCACAGTTTATTGAACTGTCAGGAAGTGCTAGTTCAGTTCTGGGTGCTCGATAAGCTCTGTGCAGGCTCACAAGGTGAGCTGTGGCAAGATTGTACATGTCCATATATCCTGCCCATGAGCACTTTTAGACCATAAAGCTGTCTCAGAAGAAGTCTCAGAGTTGCCATTTTAAAAAAATAATTTCTTGCCCTTCTTTCTTCAAGGATGTGGCAGAGTTTTTAGCATTGTTATTTCTGACTGTGTTAATGAGCTACAGTTAAGCATGTGTTTTTCTTCTCTGTTGCTCGGCTCTGCTGGGACCTGCTTGATGCTGCCTCTTGCTGGGCACCATAAACTGCAAACCGTGGTTTCTTTTTGCTGTATAATAAAAGTAAGCAAGCTGGAAGGTAGGTTTGAAGCCAGGAATGAAGCAGGCCAACTGGACAGGCATGTATAAAGAACAGAAGCTTGGAAAACTTGGGACGTTGAACCTTTGAGGTCACCATCTCTACACGTGCACACTTTGTCATGCGTAGGGCAGATGAGGAGAGGGAAGGTCTGAGTCAGGCTGTGCAGTCAGTAGAAAGATTGCAAATGACCAAAGAATTGATCAAAGTAGAGAAAAGGGGGCTAGAGGAAACAGAACTGGAAATTAATCCTGACTGAGTGCACCCTGTCTTGTGTTTCATCTCTGAGCACAGTATGTGTGCATCTGGTGAAGGGACTGCAAACCAATGACATTAAATGGAGATAAACTAATGTTGCCACAGAGTGTCAGAATGCTTGTGACGAAACTTACTCTCCTTGAGCTACAGAGGTAAAAATCAGAGACATGCATTCAAATATCTTCATCCTGGTTTGTGCTAGGTTTTGCTTAGTATGTAAGGTTATAACAGCAGCTTCTGAAGCTGCCTGTGTGAGCCTGTCTCCAGAGTGCACAATGAGGAGTGAGCTGACCACAGAGACAGACGGTCATGAGGAGTTGTCAGAGCACAGCAAGCAGGTAGCTGTCTTCGCTCTTTGTTCCAAAATAAAAATCTTGCCGGGCTGAGGTTCTAAGGCGTTGAAACTATATACCCCATTTATAAAACACCGTCCAAAATGTGTGAGATTTTACAAATCAGATAAAGATGCTCCATCAGACAAGGTGAATGTATAGATGTTGTATTATGCCAAAAGGACATAACATCAATTAACTTATTTATTTATTAAATACATTGATTTAATTGTAGAGGTTAGAAAGTTGCATATATTAAAAACATTTCATGAAGGAAATACAGAATTTTGAATGTGCTTAGAGTTATGGTTTGGAAGGGCTTAATGCATTATTAGCATTTTATGTTCTGGACTGTCATTTGAACAGAAGCATGACAGCTCAGCATTTTTCACTTCAGCTTGCATTAAAGCTGAACCACTATTGTGAGTGCTTAATGGTGCCACAGTGTGTTAATGCAGCTGTATAATGAGATTATTTAAACAACTCTTCATTTTAGCAAGCAGCTGGCACTTGTTTAACTGTTGGGCTACAATCTCCCTTGTGGACACTGTCTTTCTGCTTGTTCTCCAGAGCCTGTTTTACGTAACGATGCTGACACTACAAGCCATAATCTTGCCAGATAGATGCCATACAGTGCACATGTGTTACACAGCTCTCATTTCAAAACATCTATACCAGAACTGGCATTAGAGAATATGAAGGCAGTGAAGGAGCTGAAAAAATCACTAGGGAGCAACCTGTAAAAGCACATTTTTCATTACTTAAAGAGTGGGGGGTCTTGTTAAACCTTTGGACACCATGTGATTTTTCAGTTCAGGAGCACTGAAAAGCTAGGGAAGACATCTGGCCCGAGTGTTGCCAGGGGCGGTGAGAAGGTCTGGCAAGGTCATTGTGAGCATTTGTATGAGAGAACTTGGCAGCAGCCAGAGCAGAACAGGTGCAGGCCCCAGGCAGTCGGTGCTAGAGGAGGAAGTTACTCCTGTTCCTGGACAGAAATGTGCTGGAGGAGTCAACAACGGAGAGATCTGGTACTGGGCAGGGGTGATGGGAAGCGTATGCACTAGCTGGAGGAATTGCAGTTCTCAATGCTGATAGAAGAAGCAGCATTTAGTGTACTTAGTGTCGATAATGTCCAGATCCCAGATTGCCTCAAAGTAGATGATTAGATACGTCACTAACTAGACATTTGTGTAATACCACATGGACATTCATACCATGTTTACAATGAAATAAAACAAGTCAGAGCCTTTTCACTTCACTGCTTGGTGTGAATACCTGGATTGCTTGTTTTCCACCAGAGTCAGCAAGACTCTGTGAAATCATACTAAGGAAACTTTAGCACATTATTTCCTTGCAGTTGTTTAGTAAAATTAGTTTGTTTGGTAAAAAAAATTTGTATCTGTGTTTTACTTGCAGGTTGGGATGTTTAAGATTCATCCTGAAATTCCAGAATCACTCTCTGCTGAAACAAGGGCCTTTATTTTGCTCTGTTTTGAACCCGATCCTAGTAAACGTGTTACAGCATCTGATTTGCTCAGAGACTCATTCCTGAAACAAGTAAACAAGGGCAAGAAAAGCAGAATTGCATTCAAGCCTTCAGGTAAGGATCTATCAGCCAAATCCCAGTCAACATCATCATTAAGTGTTCCATAAAAGATTGCAATCATTAAGCACTCTCTTTGACTAAGGACATTCCTCATGCCAGGAAAGCAGCAGGAACTCAGCTGTTGAAAGTGCCTGTGATTTGTAATTAGGCATATTTAAACTTAACAATTCCAACAAAATATGGTCACTTGATTATTTTTTGTTTTGCTTGCTGAAACCTTCCAACCCCGTTTTTGCTCTCTCCTCAAATAAATACTGCATTCATAGTAAATGAAAATTAGAAAAATTACATTTGGAGAAGACTTTGCAAAGCAATTTTGCATTTCAGATTTACAGTTACATATACTTCAAAAATCTGAGTTTTATGGAGTAGGTGCTTGGCACTTGAAACTGTGGGTCTATTAGGTGTTTGGGTCTACGAGGATCAGCATTTTCAAACTTGCTGTGTGACTTGGAAATTTGGCCCATAAATTCTGAAGTGGTTGTTTTAGCATGTTGTTCTGTTTTATCTGCCTAGCGTGTTCTCCCCCACCTCAATATATCAGCCACTTTCTCAGTGATAAGATAACAAATCTTAATATAGACCTGCCAAATAAATTATTAGTGTTTCAAGGAACTGTCCATTTAAACACAAGCAGCTGTTGGTCTTGCTGTTTGTTTCCCGTGTCTGCACACACACAAGCACATGCTGCCAATGCAAATTGAATTGCTTCCCTTTTTGAGCTTTCTCCCCCTCAGCAGGGAACATTTGAAAGAATGGAGTTCTAAGGGGAAAAACTAGCAAAGAATTTATAGCATCTAGCTGGATTGGTTTCAGCAAGGAAATAGGCATCATCTCCTGACCGGAGGGGCATTGAGAACTGCAGTCGCTGCAGTAGCACTGGGGTAACAGGACAACTCACATCACCCAGCCAAGGCGGCGGCAGTCAGAAGCTATTGGCAGGCTGTAGCCTTCTGCCTCACTGTTCAGCCCTTGCCTGAGGACGTTTTCCTGGAAAAATTGTGTGGCATTAGAAGCTTCCCTTGTTAGCTGCCCTGGGAGCAACAGGCTCTTTGTCAAATACCAGGGGAAGAAAAGCTGTCTTCTGCACCACCTCCCTCCTCCTGCCGTCACCCTTTCTTCCTCTGCTCATTGATGAGGTTATGGAGCTCCTTCAGATGGCCTGAGGATCTGGTGCTGCAGGGTTAAGCACTGGGCTGCAGCAAGAAGCAAACTCAGTGATGGCTGCAGACATGAGCAGAGTGGGCAGATGCTATGAAAACTGTGTGTTGGATGAGGGGATGGGAAGGCAACGTGGCTGCAGCCAAGTGTGTGTGCTTCACTGTGCCAGAGCTGGGGAAAGCTGTGCTGTCTGCCACAGCCATCTCCAAGGGGAATTTGGGGATGTAAGGCAGGTCCTGGGATGGCAGTAACCACAGTCTCGCCTTCAGCAGTTCACTCTGTCTCCTCCCTCTACTGTTTCTCTCACTGCCAATTTCCTCAGCTTTGCCAGCTTCTTCCCGTCCTGTTTCTATACCTTTTTACTTTATTTCTTCCAATAATAAAGACAGCCCAGAGCAAATCTCAGTCCTTACTCTGTACTGCTGAGACACCTTGAACCAGTTCTCACAAGGTGACATAGATTATTTCATTTCTCTGTTTAACCTTGGCCATTTGAACATGAGTTGTGTACCATGGAGTTTGTAAGAGCTTTCTGAACAACTTTTGACTTGCAGCTCTCTCTTCCACCTCCACATAATTCGTAGCATCAAAAAGTTTTGTGATTTTACCTCCGTGGATGCATGCGCTCTGGGTTAGACAGAATTTCTTCCTTACCTTTTTTGTCACACAGCTGTTGGATTTGATGATCTCAGAGGTTCCTTCCAACCATGAAGATTCTGTAAAAATGGCAATCAGGATTATAGCAAGATCTTAGTATCTGTTGTTTTGTTGTTTTGTTTTGTTTTTAATTTCTTCTTACTTTCAAGATGAATTGGAAAGGGACAAGAGATTTCCTTCAGGCTAGTTCTAAGGGAGAGAGTCCTTAGTGAGAGCAAGGGGACATGCGAGTGAGGCAGATGCTTGCGGTATCAGAGAGGGAGCAAATATATGTCCTTGGTTGGGCAGAGGTGAGGAAGACAGGTAGCAGAGTGCTCTGTGCTTAAAATACGACTGGTGGAGCGGCTGATGGTAACCTGTTGGTTTGATTTAGGCTCTTTAAAGAGCAGTTGTACCACTTTGTGAGACTGGCACAAAGGGGGAGTGTGTGTATCTATCATGGAATCAATGAATTGTCAGAGTTGGAAGGGACCTCTAGAGATCATCTAGTCCAACTCCACTGCTAAAGCAGGATTGCTTAGAGCGCATTAGTCAGGACTGCATCCAGGTGGGTCTTGAAGGTCTCCAGAGAAGGGGACTCCACACCCTCCCTGGGCAGCCTCTTCCAGGGCTCTGTCACCTTTGCTGTAAAGAAGTTTTTTCCTCATCTTTGAATGGAACTTCCTGTGTTCCAGCTTGTGCACATTGTCCCTCATGCTGTCACTGGGAACCACTGTGTGTGTCTGTGTGTGTGTGTGCAAGAGAGGATGACAAAATGGTATTTCATATGAGTATCCAGCTGCTCTGCTGTCTTTGGGTTCAGCAGTTAGCTCATTCCCACCTTTTATTACTTATGCATACAAGGATTTTGAGGTGTATTGCTGCTTTTATCAACAAGGTTACTTCTCCCTCACCCATTTTGCAAAATGAGGTCTTGATATCACTGAAGATGGTCACGGCTGTTTTAAGCACATCACTGTTTCCTGCCTAGCTCTGTTACATGTTTTACAATATCTGTTGCTAGATTACAACCGTAATATGTCCCTCCCACTGCCGATCCATGGAGAACAGGCTGGCAGTAGCAGCAGTGAGCATGGCTCTGTTTCGCCAGACTCTGATGTACAGCATGACATGTTTTTTGAAAGGCCAAAGAGATCAATTTCGGAGATTCAGACAAAGCATCCCATTTCTCATTTGCTAAGGTAAAGCATTTGCTCGTCTCTTGATGCCCATGAGAGATTATGTAGATTTAATTTATGTTATATGTTATCTGAGGGCAATTTTTTCACATAATGAATAGATAAGCGGGGGTGTTAAAACAAGTGAGTTGCATAAACAAGTTACTAGCTAATTAAATTATTGTTTATACTTAATTAATGAATAATGATTTTTTCTATCTAAGGTTTCTACATATTTATGTGCTTTTCCTGCCCTGCAGTGAGTAAATGTCAGTCGTTTTATAGACTGAGTGGATATGGAGTGGCAGAAGAGTTGACCCTTCCTTGTATTCATGAAAAAATGTGGGAAAGGGGCAGCAGAAAATAGCTCTGCTGCTCAGAGAGCACAAAGCAGTACTTTCAAACGAGCGTGTTACAATATAGGGCCAGAACAAATGAATAGTTATCTCGGTCCAGGTTTTTCAGCATTCCTCCCCAAAACTGAACCAGATCTGGTTGGCATTAATGCCAGATTCCTAGCGGGCTGAAATCAGCCTTTGCTTTTGCCTTCAGTGGGGTTTACACCAGCAGAGAATCTGAGCCATCTTCTGTCTCAGAATTAGCGTTTAACAGTCTGGTCAATCTGCTGTTGTAGTTTAACTCACTTTTTAACCTCCAAAGTCTCCCTGCTTGCTTCTAACGGTACTGCCACGTTGCTAATGCTGAGGTCTCTCTTGTGCCTGTGGCCCGGTTGCTGGCGCAGTGTGCCTGATGAAGGATTGGCCTCGGAGGACAGGAGTGCCTCTTCTTCCATTGACGATAAGGATTCTGGTCTGTTTCTGCTGCGGAAGGACAGTGAACGCCGAGCGATCCTATATAAAATCCTGAAGGAAGAACAGAACGAAGTTGCTTCCAATTTGCAGGACTGTATTGCACAGGTAATTTCACTTCAACTCTACTTGTCCCGTGTCAAAAGGAAAATGACAAGCCAAGTAGTATTATTCCTTTCCTGAAAACTAACAAATGAAGGTGCTTGGATTATTCCTTCTGAGTATCTTTAATCTAAGACCTGTAACCGTGTGAGCCATTTGCTGTTGAGTGGATAGTAGACACCACCTTTTGTCTGCTGCTGGGCTCTTGTTTTTTTCTGAGGGGCAGGTTTGGGGTATTTGAGGTGAGGTTTGGTGGTTTGGGTGGTTTCAGTGTTGTGTTCTGTTTTGGCTTTTAAGGACATGGCAATGCAACACCAGGTGGTAATAGGTATAATTTGATTTAAGGACAGAGAACTGATTAACAGTTTTTAATTCAAAGCAGTTGTAAACTAGGTGCCAAGAACTACACTGAATCTTAAAAAAAACTAAGGTAGATTTCTGTAGAGGGAAGGGTTTAGTTGACTGTAAAGAGGAGCAAAAAAAAGAAAGCAGGTGTTTGGTTAAGCTGTAGCCAAGCAGTGACACACACCAGTAAGAGCTGATTGCTTAAACTTTTCTACTTAGTGCCTGCTTCTAATATGCCACTGCCGTTATTCTTACGAAAGCTCTGATATTTCACCAGGATGACATTTACATACAGGGGATAGCGATGACTCCTGTTGTGTTGTCTCTGCTGCAGACACTTGCAGCAATATTGGCAGGGCCCTGCTTCTCCTGGAGCAGCTCTGGCCAAGCCTGGTGTGTACAGCCAGCTCCACACACAGCAAGGGTTTGCTTCTCACCCATGACTCCTTCCCCTCAAACTGCCTCCTGGTGCAGAGGGCTTTGCCCCAGGCCCTGGGGGCTCCTATAGAGCTTTGTAGGTCCAAAAGAAAGGCCCACAACCTCAGGCCAGGGGCAATTGGGGTAAAATTCTGCTCTGAGCTTAAGCTGCAAAATAGCTCATAGTCTCGTGGACAACTGAAATTCATATGGGAGATCTTGGTCAGAAATAACCAGGGCTCTAAATGTTTTCCAGGATAAAGAAGGATTATTTAGTAACAGCAAGTCCTACCTTAGTCTCCAGCTGTTTTGCAACACTGCTGTAATCTTTTCTTTTCCATAATTTCTATGGTACATCTCCCTTTAGCTTTTAATTATACAGGTTGTTGTTCTTACAGGCCCTTGTGTGGCTTTAACTGTAGGGGTTATGGACTGCAAATCACAGAATGAACACTGCAGTCCTATCACTCAGTAATCTTAGTCCTTTTTCTGACTTATGGTAAATGTGTATATAAACATATTTTTTTTTGCCTAAGGAAGTGAAATGTCAGCATAATTAGATGTAAATCCAGATTCAGCTTATTGAAAGGATAGCATCTAAAAAATCTGGGTGTCTTACCAACTCTGCTCTTTTTATAGAGGAGAGCTGCCCTCTGCAGTACATTGCGGAAACATGTCAGTATTATCTGGAACCTCTTCCTGTAGTGACAGCCACAGCAGAAATAGACTTAATTTGTTTATTGGAAAATAGGAATTACTGTTTAAAACATTTTAGTTAGAAAATAAAGGCTTTACAGAACAAAAAGTTGTGTGATTTCTGTGCATTAGTGTGAAATATACATGCGCAAATGTATAATTTGTAACCCTAAAAATACTAATGCTGCTAATTATATATTTAATGACTCTGGGGTTTACTTGATATACATTCATTATCTTTTCTCTAGAGCTCTGAAGAACTGCAACTTTCAGTGGCCCATATCAAGCAAATTATTGGGATTTTAAGGGACTTCATACGCTCTCCTGAGCAGAGAGTGATGGCTTCTACCATATCCAAATTGAAAATGGATTTGGACTTTGACAGCACCTCCATCAACCAGATTCATCTGGTGCTGTTTGGGTTCCAGGATGCGGTGAGTTCCTTGCCTGGTGCAGGGAGAGAGGAATTCTTCCTGGAGAGAGCTCACCCCCCCAGGGGTGAGCAGTTTCCCAACTCTTCCTCACTCCTCTTCCACCTTGTACTGTAAAGGGGCTTGAATGTCAGTCTGGGTACAGTTTGAAAGCTCTGTAGCCTAAAACTGTCAAATCTGTTGTGTAGTCCTTGAAAGCTGGGAGGGTTTTAGAGATACGTGCGGTTGTTATTTTGTAAAATTTCAGCTGACTATCAAAAAAGAAGGTTCTCTTTCCTAAGGTGTAAACAAATGTTTTTTGCTGCTACTTTAACGTGCTTATTTACTTGTAGGTGAACAAAGTATTAAGAAATCACTTAATAAGGCCCCACTGGATGTTTGCAATGGATAACATAATTCGGCGTGCAGTCCAAGCAGCAGTCACTATTCTTATTCCAGGTAAATCAAAGCAGCTGAAAAATAATCTTAAAAAAAAAAAAAAAAAAAAAAAAAAAAAAAAAAAAAAAAGGCGTGGGCACTNTGTTCTGAGAAATGACTGAGCTGTGGAACAGATGCAGAGAAGGGAGTGCGTTAACAAGAGGAGGAGTATGATTTTGGCCTACAGACGGGTAGTGGGAAAAAAACACCACTACCAAGGAGGAGGCTAAATTACAAAGAACTGTCTAGGAGTAAGTCCGAGTTGGAAATTTGCAAATAGTTTTTAACTCTTTGGTGTCCTGAGCCCCCCGTCTGGTGTGACAATGTTCTGAGTGCACTTAATGATGATGAGCCCCTTCAGCCCAAAGTTGCTGTGGCTTTTAAGCCAAATTGGCCCCATTTTTTAGGACTTTGTTTGTAGGAGAAGAATGCCCGCTATTTTTTGATGGAAAGGGTGGCCACCTGCAGCAAGTTCTGAGAGAACTGGGATTAGGAATGCTACCTGGAAAAGAGGAAGGCTTTGTAAACTCTTTGGTCCAGAGTATAAGGGGAAACAACTTGGTTGGTTGGTTGGTTTTGCTTCTTTCAAAAACACCCAAACTTTCAAGGGTTTCTCATTAATCCATTTTGTTAACTATCTTATAATTAATTTAATCACAAATTTATTTTTCATCTCTGCAGCTGTGATCTACAGCTGCCTACCTGTACTGGTATGCTACAGCTGAGCTATTACAGCACCGCTGATTTTAGAACTGATACTGGAGAATCTGTGGTCCAGCTCCCGTCAGGCTTTGCTACTCCCGCCTGCTCAGGATTTAAGAAAGCACGTGGTGCAAACAGTCACTTCCTCAGCTGTAGGTCCCTGCCCACAGTAATAAAGAACTCTAGTACCCCCTGAAGCCAGATTTGTTCAAAAACATACTTATTCTTACACTGTTTCACTTTACCAGAGCTTCGAGCTCACTTTGAGCCAGCATCAGAAACTGATGGTGGGGACAAGGATGGTGATGAAGTGGAAGACAGTTACCAGCCCACTGAAGAAAACGGGGCTGAGGATCCCACTGTCACATCAGGAGTCGGCAGCACCCTTAGTTCTGTGGTGTCACAGGAGGCTCAGCGGCAGCTTAGCCTGGAGTTGGGCAGACTTAAACAAGAGACCTTAAGGTAACACTCCTATAAAGGGGCTGAATTTATTTTCAAGGTCTGAGAAAGCTCTCAGACATTGCTTTCTACAGTGGCATGTACTTACGTAACATAAATGCCACTCACCTGGTAGGACTGCCTAGTGATGCAGCAGGCCTTCCAGGAGCATAAATGGGTTCAGAATACAGCAGCAGCGCCAGCTCAACAGCCTTCAGTACAACTTCTGTTTCTGTGTAATTATATTTGTCATTGTAGAATGTCATGTTGGATCTCTACTGCTTAATAATTAGGCTTGTGCACTGCCTTGGCTCCTTGGAAGCCACCTGACCCAGTGGCAGTGCAAGGAAAAGCCAGAGCAGCTCTGCCCTGGCCCACCAAGACAGGCTGTTGCCCACGAATTAGCACAAGCTGAGCTCGGCAGAGCCCCTGTCCTGCTTCTTCACGGGTTACGTTTGCAGGCTGCTGCCACTGTTAACAGCTGAAGTCCCGTTCTTTATGATGTGATGTAAATCTGTGATCAGAAAGTCCCTGGTAAAACATCAGTGTTACACCGGTGAGCACTAAGTTACAGCATAAAGGCAACAGCTCTGCCCACAGGGGCTGCAAAACAATAGGAATATAATTTACAAGCTATTTACTAAATTCTGCGAAGATGAAAGCCTTAGAGTGCCACCACTAAGCTGAGTCTCAGCCAAGCAAAACGAAACCTCTAAGCCATAAAATACGTTACTTGAGATAGTACCTCACAAGTGTCTCTGTGCTTTGGCAGTCATCAAAAAGGATCAATCTTTTCTTCAGCTGGACTTACGCTCAGTATGGTTGTGTTTGCTCTCTCATATGCTGGCAGGCTTTTGGAAAACCTCATTCAGAAGGAGAAAGAGTATCAGACCCTCTTACGACAATCTTTGGAGCAAAAAACTCAGGAATTACGCTTGCTTCAATTAAAACTTAAACCCGAAGGTATGAGGAGATACAGCACGCTTTGACGCTTGCAAAGATACTGGATCTTGTCCTTGTTTAAAGGCTAGAAGACAGTCTATTTGAAGCTTCAGCAGTCTGAAACCCACCACTTTTGCCCTGGCTTTGAGGTGTATTAACATCTACTTTTGTTTTCCGTTAAAGACTCCCAACGGTCTGCAACAACTTTTAGAGAAGATGCAGACCCTGAGCTCACGGACTGGCTGAAACAGCAAGGAGCAGACTTGGATGCCATTAAGAAGGTAAAAAACCCCAACCCAACAAAACCCAAAAAAAAGCCTTTTAAAAAATAGTCATTGCAGTCATAACTTGCAGTTTGGTTTCCAAGAAGGAGTATTAATTTAGGATTAAATTTGCCTTTTAGTTTGCTGAAGAAGATTATACACTGAGCGCTGTCCTTAATGATATCACTAAAGACGATTTGAGGCATCTTCAGCTGCGGTAAGACAGTACTTCCTTAGTTCGTTGTCAAGTGCTTAACTAAAGTAGTCTGGAAAAAACAAACCAGCAGACCCAGAGTTTTAGAAACTGGGTTTTTCAGATAGGTCAGCGATAGTTCAGTGGTGACTGCTGTGAAGTTCATCTCGATTTTCACGTTTTAAGTTCTTCACGTCTTAACTGGCACGGTGTAATGACTCCACTTGGGGTGCTTCAAGCCATCCGAGCTTTGGCATTTATCAAAGTTGGCAGCTGTTTCTGCACCAGTAAGGATGATGTCATCATATGGAAAATAGGCATGAAGAACTTATTTTTCTTATCCCCTGATTCAAGTTTTTTCATCACCGTTCTGTTAACCCCCGCCTGACCTGGAAGAAGTAATTTTAGCCATGACCTTTAATGAAGCATAGTGTTTTCTGGTGTAGCCTTGATATTTCTAGATTTTACTTCTTGCTTGTTTAAAATAATGGAGCTGAGGAACCAGTCCCTAATCATTTTCCATTCTTCTTCATACAGGGGTGGTCTTCTCTGCAGAATTTGGAATGCAGTATTAAACCACCGACAAACATCTGGTAAGACTTCTGTGCAGAAGGTTAACGCACCAGACTGAGAAGGTGCGAGGGTAATAAATGAAAGATACATTCCTAACACTGTAGAGTGGCCTTGCAGGTTTTGCACAATTATGTAGCGTTTTGACCATCAGTGTAATACGCAGTGAATAGTAACAGCTTTTAAGTTGGTGTCAACACACTTAAAGTATTTATGACAGAGTAATGCAGAAGTCAAATGCTTATCAATGTAATATTGTGTAAAGTATTGGCTGAGGAAAAAAAAAAAACCCACAACTTTTCGCACCTGAATTGGCTTTAGCATTGTGAAAACTGTGAACTTAAAATGTGTTACAGTTCTGCTGGCTGATGGCTTGAGCAGGGAGGGGATACGCTACAGTATATTGTCACCCCTTCAGAGATGACTGTATATAGCTTTTTGTATTAAAGCTACTCTCACTGAACTTCTACGAAGAGCCCAGTGTGGTGTTTTCATTTAGAAACTTTGCTGCAGCAAAAATGCAGCCTTTTGGGTTTTTTTAGGGGAAAGTTGTTAATCAAGAAACAAAGCAAACAGACCACCAGATAAATGTTGTTAAAGTTTAATATTTTGATTTTTTTTTTTACACTGTACATAACACATACAGCAATCCAAAGAAAAGTCAGTAAAGCAAATATATAGCAATTTAAATAAATGACTGCTTTCTCTTAACTTAGCTCCTTTTGAAACAACATTCAGCACGTTTACGAAAATCCATCCTGAGATGGATTTCCCTACACGTTTCCTCTTTTAATAAGCTTTAGGTTTGTTTCTGAGTTATTATAGTTCATGTAAAGGCATTCGCTTACTCATAAGAATAAGTTAGCCAACAAAAAAAAGGCCTTTAGCTGACAGACTTGTACCTTATCCACTGGTTTGGGCCACGCACTTCAAAGGGTGGCTCATTGAAGTAGATGTGGTTACCTAGTTCTTCCAGTGGTGGCTCTGGGTCAGTGGTAGCGAACTGAGCGGCTTCCTCGATCTCCTTCCTTACTGCCACATCAATTTCCTAAGCCAAAAAAGGATGCTTATTATTAGACAGCTGAGGAAAAGCAGCATGATTTTGAACACAATGATTAAATATGGGTCAGAATTAGTGCTACCACTGTCTCTAAACGTAAATTAAATACCTGTGAAAACTTCCTGCCTACTGAACGGTAGCATTTTGGCCCTTTGGATAGTACAGGCAATGTACTGCCAGAGAAACGAGACCCCACTGACTCTTTACATTTTCAATTCTGATTCTGTGCAACACTGAGTGTGTCAATTTTTTTAAATGGAGTTGATGCAGGTATTTACAACATTTGCTTAGAGGGTTCCTGGCTTCTTCACTACAATTTTTCAGTGTTTATAATTTCCCTTTCAGGTAATTTCCTTTTCAGCCCCTTCCTAGGTAGCTGAGAAAGCCTGGCTAATTTTGATTTCTAGATGTTAATATATGACAAGTGCTGTACTTGAAACACAAACACCTGCACAGGCAGCCTTGCACTGCTGTGTTACACTCAGCACCCAAAAGCAAAATGCCTTCCAGCAGAGCGCCACTTCCTTAGTCAGTCCGCAACAAAAATTTACCAGTAAAAGCAGCTTTAAAACAAACTAAAGAACTTAAAAGAACAAGTGATGCACTTGTGTTTGCTTTTGTGCCCTATGTGCTTATCAGAGATCATTAGCTTGCCAATGCTCAATAGCTTGCTTAAATAGCAACTGAAGGTCGTACCTTTAATTCTTCAATGCTAGCAAGGTTATTATTGACCATTCTGTCCTTCAGCAGAGTAATGGGATCGCTTTTGCTTCTCACTTCTTGAATTTCTTCTCTGGTACGATAGCTAGGAGCAAGACAAGCAAAGACACAAACATCTGAAGTGTTACACTTGAACAGACATGAGGTTCTGGACACACTTTAGTAATAGGTGTGGTAAAAGAACTGCCAGGAATGCAATGAAAATACAGCAACATTCATGGCTCAAAGGATGGCACAGCGGCATCTGGAACACTTCTCAGATCTGTAAGTGGCATTAGAGCTGAAGTAGCTCCAGCCTTGAGTACAACCTAGGCAGGGAAAGGGGAGCAATCCCAGCCTGAGACAGTTACTAGGAGGGCTGTATTTCCTCCTTCCCATCTCTGCTCAGCAGGAGCTAGATGACTTGCTGGGCGCTGCTAATTCACTACAAACTCTCAACAAAGTGCTGGGATACATCTCCACTTTGTGTAGATCAATTCAGGTTTGTCAGCTGGCACAATGTTTGAGTCATTTTGGCAACTGTGTATTTGTATTTTTAAGAAGGGTTTCACTGGACAGTCCAAACTCTTCCTCTAATTTCAACTTACAGGATTTTAAATACTCTAAAAACCCTGGAAAGGCACAGTCAAGAACTTAGAACACAACATACAGTCACACTGAAAGAAGAATTCATTAATACAAAGTCCAGAAGTTTAACTGACTTAGTTTTAGAATAAGCACAAAGTCTCTTCATACTGCAAGTTAAACAAGTACGTTACGTGGCCATGGATTATCAACAAGTTATCAAACTGTTTATAGCAATGTCATCATAACCGTTAGGTATACTCCATAATGGATTTAAACACTGAATTCAATTTGTTTTCAGTGAATACCAAGAAAGAATGTCACAGTACCTTATTCCAGGGTCACTCATGCTGTGGCCGTGATAACGGTATGTCTGTAACTCCATCAGAATAGGACCCTTAAAAAGAAAAAAAATAAAAAATTGAGTGTGTTGTTCTAGGAGCAAGTATTTGCTGTATTTGATGAATTGCACCAGTGATGATTTTAATTCAATGTTTTTTTCCCAGTTCAATTTACATTATCATTATCACAACTAGTAAAAGGAAATGTAACACACTTTCATTTGAAAAGAATGTGGATACTGGCACCACTCATTCTCATGTTATTACTGCTCTTATTGAGCAGCATTAAATGATTTCTTCCCTTCCGATATCACTCCACCATTATTCAGACTGTTTAAAATTGTCTGTTGTTTCACTGTAATTCTCAAAACCTTATTCGTCTGTGTTAACTTTTTTTTTTTCTATGTCCCCAGTGTAAACATTATTCCACCAAGTATTAAAAATCTTCAGAACTGGCGTATCCTACTTGGGTGCCAAACACAAAACTTTTACTTCACTTTCCATTTGTTGTAAACATAGAATGATTACAACTTTCTTTGGTGCTTCCCCTAATTAATCTCTTCATAAAGAGCACTGGTGTCTGACAGTCCGAACACCTTTCACAATACAACTTAACAAGGGTAGAAGGGTAACAGACTATCAAGATACATATGTATATATGCACACGTATTAAACACTTGGTTAGTACGTTAATTGCACATTAATAAGTTTTAAAACAACTAAAGAACCACAGGTTCAATACTATGGAGAAAAAAAGGAAATAAAGGTCAAATACAGTTTCAACACTGACTGGTGAAAATGGGCTAGGTGAGGAACTTTTTGTGCAGCACTAATAGGCTAGGCATTTCACCTATGGAAAAGGAATGACGATTACAGGCTTACTTTTCCAGCTCTACAGTGCTCAGCTGCAAACTTTGCTGCTTCTCGAACACAGAGAACGTCCATGCCATCCACCTGATAAAAGAGAAACTGTAAGTTGAGGAAAAAAAAACCACCAACCCCCAAACTTCCAATTTCAGTACTTCCAAAAGTGCAATTTCAGTTTCACGTTTTCCTATATTAAAAAAAATACTTATAAATACATTTGTAAATAAGAGCAATACATACATATGTAATGCGCAGGTGTGTGGACACATACCCCTCCCCACTTCCACACCCTTCTCTAGGAAAGTCAGGGTTGGCCTCACCCTGAGCCCTGGAATGAAGTCTCCTCTTTTGTAGTAGTCGGTACTGGCTGCAGCTCTCTCAACTGAAGTTCCCATTCCATAGCGATTGTTCTCACAGATAAAAATACAAGGCAACTTCCATAAGGCGGCCATATTGTACGTTTCAAATATCTGGCCCTGAAAGAGAAAGAGGGAGCTACACCTAGGTGGGGAGCTTAGTCTTCAAGCATTAGGCTCTATGGAAAACCATATGCCTGCAGAGGTCTTGCTAGGAGAAATTTTAATACTGACAGGGATGTGAAACCAGCCACTTGCTGCAGCTCAGCAGGAATAAAAGAGAAGCTCTGCCATGTAAGGTAACTTTAAGTCTCAACTAATAGTTCACAGAACTTCATTTTTAAACCGATTTCAGTATCTGTGGAAGGGAAGCACAAAACCTTCAACTTTACCTGAATTATTTCAGCTAGAATCATAAACCCCCCCTCACAGTTAATTGATGAATCTGGCTGGATGCCACTACAGTGAAGTAAAAGAAACGTTCAACCACACTGACTGCTATGCCAAGTCAAACATAGGGAAAGCCGAGAACTGAGATCTCCACCTGTGTTTTGAAAGTAGTAAATTACATCAGCATGTAATACTGTAACATCCATACCACCACTTTCTTATCTGGCTTAATGCCTCTGCTTATATGAAGAGAACAACCAAAGTGTCAATACTAAGTGGCTCTGCAAGACCTTCTGTCCTCCCCTCTCTCTTCAGCAATCTAAGGTGCATGTTTCTCCCTCTCCAGCAGCACTGTCATCTTCAGAGCTCTCCTTACAGCACACAGACCTGAGGGTGTCACACTTAGGGGGCTCATGTGCAACTAGAAAGGGGTAACAGGAGTGACCGGAAAGCCCTCCTCCCATGACTTTGTGCAGCATTGGAACAATTAACCATTAGCCCCTTATTATCTTCAGCTCTCCAGGAGGGAAGGCCCTGAAAGGTTTCCCCTCCACTTCAGCAACAAGGGCAGAGTTCAAAGTGGGGGTGGGGAAGGACAGAGACCGATCCAAAACATGGTTAAAAAAAATAAAATGTCCAAGCACACACTCTATTCCTGATCTGTTAAGAGCATCTAAGCAATTAACTTCACTGTTCATCTGAACAATCCCTCTGAAGATTACAGAGTACTTGAAATACACCCCTACTCAAATGTGTCAGACAACAAATACAATGTGCCACTGTACAAATTTGCAAGATGCCCAGCCACCCATGTGAAGTTGGCCTTGGTGAGCAGCACTTCACAACAAAAACCCTGAGAACCCAGCAGGCTGTAGGACAGAGGGTGTACGCTGTCTTCTAGCTCCAGGATTGCTTTTTCACTCAGTGAACTCCTTTAATAAAGCACCCTTGCAGCAGCAAGCTCAACACAACAATCTCGGCAGAAGCCCCAAGTCAGACTTTGCCTGGGTTGCAGGTATTACACTGACAGGGTGGCAGGTGCTCTCCCACCACCCTGCGGAAAGGCAGAGGTCACAGAAGGGAAGTTGACCCACAGTCACGCTCCTCTTCACACAGCCTCACCAGACAACGTGCATTTACCTGATTGGCTGCACCATCCCCATATAACGTCAGACAGACTTCGTTTTTACCAAAGTATTTACAGGCCAGTGCAATCCCCGCTCCGAGAGGAACCTAGCACAGAGTATGGAACAAAGCAAAAGTTTTAGAACGATGTTTAAAGGAGTGGGAGACAGACAGCTTGGGAACAGTAACGAGACATTTACACTGTTAAGAGCTCTGCTCAACAAACAAGTTGTTACCAACCCACCTGTAGTTGTTCCAGTCTGTATTACAACCCAAATAGAAATAGGAAGTATATTCCCAATTTGATTCATTTTTGCTACAGTCCACAAAACTGTGACCAAACCAGAACAAAGACATAACAGATTTAAAGCCACAGAGCAAAGGTATCTGAATACAAGCTCACACCACAAAAACGAGAGGAAACACCAACACAGGACATGAACAAAATTCAGGTTGCACTTTAAAGTAGAAATTGTTTGTGTATATATATATATATATACCTGAGCACCAACAATACCATTGCCACCATAGAAGTTTTTGGTATACATATGCATTGATCCTCCTTTTCCCTTCACACATCCTCCTTTTCGACCTGTAACATGAACAACAAGCCGTTTATTTTTTCGGGGAAAAATACAAATGGGAACATCTAATTCAATTCCTACAAGTAACACTAGGACCATGTTATTGTCATTAGATCCATGTGGAGTTTAAGACACAATGGCCTCTCCCCAAAGCGTTTACAGTTAAAAATATCACAAAACAAGTAAGAGAAGGGGGAAGAGAATGATAATGGAAACATAATTCAGGAAATGCAAAATGACATTAAGAAGAAATTTTAAAACCAACCAAGAAGTTTTACTGCCCTACTACACAAAAGCCCTTTCTGATAACTATGGGTCTGTTTGGTTTTTTAATAGCCATAATTAATAGTTTGCTTGGGTTTTTTGATGTTCATTTTTGAAGCTGAACACTGCATATTTTTCTGGAATTTGTACTTTTCTTACTTAATAGTGGATCATTTTTATTATCGGTCTTCCTTGTACCTTTCATATGCTTATGCATTGGTCTCACGTGAGCTTTTATGGATTCTGCCAGCTAGAGCCAAAGCAATAAGGAAAAAAAAAAGGACTGAAGGACTGCCTAATGTTAATCAGAAAACTATTTTTCTTAAATGTAATTAAACTTCAGTAATCTCCCTCCACTTTTGGTACAACCCTTTTAGCTACAAATGCCTGACTGACCAACGTCACACTTTGCTGTACAATCTGCGCCAACATCCACAAAACCGTTTCTCAGGGAATGATCAATTCTCCTGAAAGGTCCTTTTCTATAGTTTGTTTCCTGTAGGATGTTATCTACTTGTCCTATTTTGGGTGACACTGCTTCCTGCTCCTTCAAAGACTCTTTAACTCTGTCATTCTTGGTTACTGTAACTCAGGCTGTCTTTCAGTTTGCAAGAATCAGCTCTAGCAGCACTTGCCCCAAGCACCATTTCTTGGAATATTAGTCTCTGTTACTGCAGCTGCTCCTTCCCAGTTGAAAAAAACCCACTAGACCCAAACTTCATAGTATAGAAGATGATGTGTGTCATGAAAAGATAGAAGTGAAAAAAAAACCAACACAAACAACACATCACTGGTATTTGTAGTTTCAGGGCCTGTAGCAGACTTTAGCCATGACAATCTTCTCATTTACTTTTTCTCTTGTGAGTGACACTCACAAGTGATTCAGTGACACTTGGCAAATTGATCATACACATTCTTAACACACACATACGTTCTTAGTATACAAAACCACACCTCTAATTTCAAAATGTGCTTTCCTATATTAACGTTTCACATATGCAAATTCTCACATCAAGTCTTTATTACACCAATGGTCCATAAAAACTTTTGAACTCCTTGTTCACTTTTTACTTCTAGCATTCCATCACAGATCTTTAAAAGCTCATCAGGCTGATCCTCTCTTCTCCGCTCCACCTATGACCCTACCGTAAATAACCATCTCTCCTTTTTGCAAAATCTGTCCAGATTACCATTTAATCTTGTTACAATCAGGTTTTCACAAACCATTCAGTTTATCATTACAGGCAGCGCTTAACAGTCTTCCTAAGACTTCAGCAGCAGAAATCTGAGAATCCGCTGCTGACCCCTAGGGTGCGTAACACTCTGTCCTATTGAGAACTGCCTACCACCAGCAAGCTCCACTTAAACAAGCTGCTGCAACACAACAAATACAGCATACGGTACCCAGAAAAAAAATCTGAATTTGTGCTTTAGAAGCACCAGCATTTAAATATGACTTAGGTTTTACAGTAAAAAGTGGTTGCATCATAAAACGATGTTTATTTGTTCTGCTATGTCACTAAACTGCTTCCAAAGCCTCAGTATACTTTGTGCATCAATGTAACTTTGAATCTAATAAAAAATACGCAAGTACAGCAGCACACATAACCTCGTTGTACTTAGCACAAACCTGTAAGTTCAGCGAGAATTTCTCGAACCGGCACTCCTCGTGCGTAGGTAAAGCCATGGGCTCTGTAAGCCGTTATCACGTGGTCTGTAGGCTTTATGGCAGCTTCAAGCCCTACACAGCAAGCCTCCTGTTATAAACAAAAAGTGTGCTTAGCAATGAAGAAAAGCACACAACTTCCACAGTCAGCAGTGTGGCAAGGGCTAACTACAATCCGCCATACTTCAAATAGCAGCAGAAAATTGCAGGGCGCAGGTAGAGGAGACTGCCTTAAATCCCAAGGGGTGGCAGACCTTGAGCTACAACAGCCTTGGGTCTAAATTCCAACCTGGCTGTGACTAACAAAAGCAGTCAGGAGGGGAACGAGCAGCTGCAAAGTTCTGCTGACTTTTTTCTCCCAAATGAAGCATCTAAACAACTACAATTCAAAAACAGCAGAGGAGAATGGACAGACAGTAAAGTGTCACTAAGTTCAGAAAGCTGTTGCTTTATAGCGGACACATCATCTATGAGATACTGGAACAAAAGCCATCAATGAAGCTTCAGGAGGACATGGGCCTCCAAATGTGTTGAACTTCAGCTGCAGTTGCTCATTCCTTACATCCAGCTGATCTCCAGCTGCACCTTGTCTTCTCTCTCTTCCTATTGGCTGTCCCAAGATCTCAGGGATAACCTCGCACACTGACACATAATTTTTAAAGAAATAATGAACTAAGTCATGAATCCAGCTGCAATTGATTGCAAAATTGCAAACTGATGCAAAAAAAACATTGTACATACATATTTTTGCCCAAAGAAGTTGTGGATGCCCCATCCCTGGAAGTATTTAAGGCCAGGCTGGATGGGGCTTTGAGCAACCTGCTCTAGTGGGAGGTGTCCCTGCCCATGGGGGACAACCAGGGGGGTTGGAACTCGATGGTCTTCAAGGTCCCTTCCAACTCTAACCATTCTGTGATTCTATGATACTCAATTCTAGATTTACTCTCCACTGTATTCAAATCCCTGTGTTAAGTAAGACAATATAAAACATCTTGGAAAAAAAATCATCTCACCTGGCCATCATATAAGTGGCAGAAACCACGAATAATCTTCTGCTTGTACAGCTGGTCAGACTTCAGCTCCATGCGTCGTATGATCTGCATTGTCTTGTAGTAATGGAGCCCCTCCTCTCGAGTCATCACTGCTGTGGTACTAGGGCCATCTTCCAGGCGATGGAGGTCACATTTCTGCAAAGTTGAACAAGTAATCATTTCTTGAATTTAAGTAATCTTATTTATGAATACCAGGTTTTTTTAATGATATACTTGGTAAGAACTACAGAAACTTAGCGAAGAGACAAGAAAGATCAAGAGTTTCCTTTGTGAAACAGTTTGCAAGATCTGGTCTAAGACCAGACCTCACCTCTTCTTCCACCACTTCTAACAAGCAGTAATAAACCACCGCTGCACCAGCCTCTGTACTCATCAAACCACTATGTGTCCAGCACAACTTCCTCTCTAAACCTACTGAGGGAATGCTGACTTAGGTGCTCATACAAGATCAACAAAATTAAAAATACCTCCCCAATAATTAAAAATGAAACTGGTCAAGTTCAGTGGAATAAACCAAACAAATTACTCTGTCAGCGCAGATCAAATGGCCAAAATGCTGCTATGCAGATTGAAGACAATTTATATTAAAGCAAATGTCTCTGCAGAGGAAATCCACTGACACCTAGATGAAGTGCATATAACGCAGGCACACTACCCTTAAGACAGCTCTGCTTCAGAGTTCATGTAACAATAGAAAAATAGGAGTCTTCTAATCAACACAGGAACAAACATTAAACCTGGTAGCTACTCAGAAAAGACTCTTCCCATAAACATGTTTTCCCTCCCTTCCAGCTGTGAAATAATTTTAATACTTTACAGGCACAGACAAATAGGGAGTGGATAGAAAGAAATCTAAATCATTTATTTTAGATTTTCTTTTACCAATTCCTGAATGAAAAGCCAGCATAAATGCTGCCACCAAAGGAAGCATTGCTTTTTCCTAAGACCTAGCCACAGCAGAAAGCTGGCAGAATATGAAGTATATGAGCAGCATCAAGTCAAGTATTAAAAGGATGCCATATTTTTTCCTCCAAAATCCATATGGACTTCAATCAGCTGCACCTCTGGGATACAGCACCCATGACTCCATAAGCAAAAGGAAGATGGAAAGAGGGGTAGGCAGCAAACACCAGCTCTTTTTCTTTTTAAAGCATTAAAGAAGCATTCATACTCTTCCCTCAGAACACAAAAGGTTGTGTAGTTCCTTTGTGATCCCATTCTCACAGGTGCATTGCAGCATCATAGCTACAAAGAATGGTAACTTCACATTCTTAAGAAACAAGTAATATTACTACTGCCATCAGGGATAGTACTTCCAGCTACATTTAGAAATCAGGCCAGTGAGGGCTTTGGTTCTGAAAATTCAAACTGTACATTTATAACGGAAAAGACAAGGGGGCAAGTCCATCGTGTCAAGATCTACAACAATTGCTTATACAGAATGCAGTATTAAATGTTCAGCTTCTTTACCTTAATCTCAAATGTGGCTTCACTTGCAAAGTCTGCATAGTTACGCGATGCTACCATCACTCGAGGGGCCTTAAAAAAGGAAAACAAAACCAAAACATGAGCAATATTTTAATATAATTATCAAGCAGAAGCCAGTAAATTCTCTAATAATTTCTAACAGTACTTCCGAACTGAAATAATTTGTGAATTAAACTCACCGGTGGCTCGGCTTTACCAAGGACAAATCCTGCCTGACCAATCTAAAGGCCTTCTACGATAGAACAACTAGATCATTTGACAAGGGAAGAGCTATGGGTATCATCTGCCTGGACTTCTGTAAGGCCATTGACAGCCGTCCCTTCAACATCCTTCTCTCTAAATTGGAGACATCTGGATCTGATGGGTGGACTGTCCAGTAGATGTAGGATAGGCTGGACGACTATATCCAGAGGGTATTGGTGGTCAAAAACTCAATGTCTAGATGGAGATCAGTGACAAATGGTGTCCCTCAGGGGTCCATTTTGGGGTCACTACTGTTCAACATCTTCATCGACAACATAGACAGTGGGATTAAGTGCACCCTGAGCAACTTTGAAGATGACACCAAGCTGAGAGGTATGGCTGACACGCCTGAGGGACAGGATACCATCCAAAGGGACCTGGACAGGCTCAAGAAGTGGGCCCATGTGAACCACATGAAGTTCTACAAGGCTAAATGCAGGGTCCCGCACCTGGGTCAGGGCAACCCCTGCTATCAATACAGGCTGGCAGATTAAGGGATTAACAGCAGCAGCCCTGAGGAGAAGGACTTGGGGGTACTGGTGGATGAAAAGCTGGACATGAGCTGACAATGTGTGCTCACAGACCAGAAGGTCAACCGTATCCTGAGCTGCATCAAAAGAAGCGTAACCAGGTGGTCAAGGGAGCGATTCCTCCCCTCTGCTCTAGTGAGACCCCACCTGGAATACTGTGTCCAGCTGTGGAGCCCTCAGCACAGGAAGACAAGGACCTGTTAGAGTGGGTCCAGAGGAGGGCCACAAAAACGATCAGGGGCGGTCGGACTAGGTGACCTTTAAAGGTCCCTTCCAACCCAAACTATTCTATGATTCTATATCCCTACAGTACTAAAAAACTTTTATTTTGTACTTATGTGCTAGAAGTCCTTTAAAACCCAGTATTTAAAATTAAGATTAGAAAAAGAGAACATTTTAAAATTTGTAATACCATTGATTATCTACAATAAAAGTTTCAAAATACTGTGAAAAGCATCAAAACCACATTATTTCCCTTCACATGCCAGATTGCCTGTATGAATAGACACAGCCAATGCAGATTTTGATGACTCTGTGCTGACTAGAATTTTGCCTTGACAGAGCAAAAAAATATCTGACACCCCCCCCNAAAGTCATCAAACCCCCCCCCCCCCAAAAAAAAAAAAACAAACAAACAAACAAAGACACCAGCAGATTTCTGGAATATGAACTACTCTCACTCTTTCTTTTCTTTAGGAAGAGAAGTTGAGGGGACACAAGGCAATAACAATGAAGACAGTGAGTATCATTTCAGCAGGTAACAGCACAGCCACTACTTTAAAATGGTATGGAAACATAAAAGGTGACATACCTGAGGATACATCAAACACAAAACAACAGAAAGTGTAGCATGGTAGGGGACAGATAAGAAGGATGCTTAAAAATACATTACTGTTCTGTCTTACAGAATGAACTATTGACTAATGAACATAATGTTACTAAGTTTCACTTAAACTAACTTCACTAACTTCATCTGATAAGATGTGCATCTGCCCTTGCATGCACTGTGGCCATAGCAGAAGGAACACACTACATCTTTAGTGGCAAAACCGTACTGCTGATTAAGTTACACAAAAATTTCAGTAGCTCATTTGAAAAACCACAGAATTGACAGGCCTTTAACTGAAGGTTCATTATTTAAAAATTGTGAGAGTGCTCAGGTCACCGTTTCCAAAAAATGGTTTGATTGATAGGTATAAAGCTTGGAAAAAAGTCAGGAGAAGTTTCTCAATCCATTTTGGTGACCTACTGTGTTGCATATTTGATTTAGCAATCGCATTCCCCTGCCTTCCCCTGCCCCATTATCAGATTAAATATTTAGAGTTTTTAATTTAAACCAAGTTTCTACACTGTTTACCGCAATGCATCAGTATTATCGGTGAAGTAAAAGCTATTTTACTTCTCGAGCTGGAAGTACATCAAGAGTTTGGGATTCACAGAATCACAGAATGGCTGAGGCTGGAAGACACCTCTGTAGGCCATCTAAGTCCAACCCCCCTGCCTTGAATACGGCATAGAAACAAAAGTTCTAATACATGGCCTGATTCAGGCCTTACCTCACTAACACCTCCCTAGGTTTTCAGCATTTAGAAGAGCAGGGGAA
>VZRU01018379.1:354091-414773 GCA_013398155.1 Pedionomus torquatus | reverse complement strand
CAGCCTCCCCGGAGTGACGGGGAGCGGCACCGGCTGCCGAGCGGCGGGCCGAGCGATGACTTTCCCTGCGTGCCTGCCCGCGCCGGGCGCATGCGCGGGGCTCGGCGGCGGGAGATGGATTTGTTCAGAAGCGTGGCGTTTGCTGGGCGTCCCAGGGTTAAAGGGCGTTGAAAGAAGGGTGGCGGGCAGGCCGCCTCTCCCCCAGCCGCCCCACTGGCCTCCCGTCCGTCCGGCTGAGTGTTTCAGCAGCACCTGAGCTGGGCTTTGTGAGAGTGCGGGTTTTTATACGCGTAAAGTAACCAAAGTGTTAAACCCAGTGTCTTTTCACTTCACAGGCATCCCGCCCCTGGGAAAGGGGCAGCAAGGTTATGACTGAGGAGTCCGTTGAGCCTGAAGGCTGAGGGGAGACCTTATTAATGCTTATAAGTATCTGAAGGGTGGGCTGAAGGAGGATGGAGCCGGACTCTTCTCAGTGGTTCCCAGTGACAGGATGAGGGGCAACGGGCACAAGCTGGAACACGGGGAGTTTAATTCAAAGATGAGAAAAAACTTCTTCAGGGTGCGGGTGACAGAGTCCTGGAACAGGCTGCCCAGGGCGGCTGTGGAGTCCCCTTCTCTGGAGACCTTCAAGACCCACCTGGATGCAGTCCTGAGTGATGTGCTCTGGGCAATCCTGCTTTAGCAGCAGAGTTGGACTAGATGATCTCTAGAGGTCCCTTCCAACTCTGACAGTTCCATGATTCTGTGAGTCCCCTCACCGTATGGCATCTACGGATCTCTCCAGCCAGCCTCCCTTTTTCTCGCCACCCACTTCCAGGCTAATGCTGAGGTTACAGTGGAGTGCCCAAACCAGGTTAACCACTTGCCACACCACCCTGGCTCCACTCCTGGCCCTTGGCTCCCGTCCTGGTCTGCTTCCCTGAGCAGCACTGACATTGGCACCTGCATCACCCCAGAGCTGAATACTGAATTAATTCAGGTGAAAGGTACCACACAACCCACCACCACCCCTTGCCAAAAAAACCCACCTCCCCAAAACCAACCAAACCCAAACAATAGAAAGTAGTTGATGTTCACCTGTTGGCATCACAGATGTTTGTGTCTGCTGAGTCCTGAGGTTGCACAGAGCTCAGCATGTTTGCAGCACAAATGATAAGTGTTTAAGGTGTAATTGGCACTGAAAATATGTTCCTCAAACTCTACCCTCGGCAAGATAGAAATTGGGCATCTGTTTCCAAAACACAGCTTCATCTGGATCCCCACTGTGCTGTTCACCTTTCTTGGCTGCCCATATGTCCTATTACACTGGACACCAGTGGCCAATACATGTTCTTCTTCATCTTCTCCATAACACAAAGTAGAAAGAGTTGAGGAAGACAGGCAGCCATCTCTGCAGACAGATGTTCTGAAGAAGGCTAACTCTTTATGTAGTTGGTTGGTTGTTAATTAGAAAAG
This sequence comes from Pedionomus torquatus, assembly GCA_013398155.1. NCBI lineage: Eukaryota > Metazoa > Chordata > Aves > Charadriiformes > Pedionomidae > Pedionomus > Pedionomus torquatus. The sequence continues at coordinate 413,318 of VZRU01018379.1, read as the reverse complement.
CAAACGCAGGCTTGGTAACGGCTTGCTGGAAGACAGAAAATTATGAAACTATCTTCATCTTCAAGTTTGGAGGGGAATGTAGAGCACTGGCCATTAAATATCATTCATGAAGCAGCAACAGCAATAACAGCAGCTGTAAGCAATGTAGAAGGGTTGATAAATTGCTTCAGAGGGCATTTTTCCTACAGTATCTTTAGTCTGTAGTATTTCTCTGCTTGGAAAGCAAAATTACAAAGAAAGGAGATGTACTGCCAGCAGGGAGTGGCTCTGCAGCTAGAGAAAGCATTATCCCAAAGGTCTGCATTGTCCCCAGGGCTGCCAAGGTACTGCACCAGCCCGAGAGGTCACAAGCCACTTCTAAACTGCGTATCTACCTGTGCATGGAAGTTTTCAGCCTGCACTTTTATCCATCAGTGATGCACAGGGAGATTACTGATGGATTCATGCTCACTGTTGGGGTCCATGCACATGCCAGTTACCTTGGTGCAACTCATGAAACACAAATGCTTCTAGTGTCCTCCTGGCCTACTCAGGTTTATAGCAAGGCCAAATGGCACCTGGGGTGGAATGACCCCTGTTGTCTGTAGATGGAAGGATTTCTTTAGCAGCCCTTGACACTAACCTGCTGGGGATGGTCAGGACATGGCTAGGGGGAAGCTGAGGCTTTGAGGCATTCCTCGTGGTGATCCTGCTCTGGCTGGTTGGTGACAGCTTCCTGAAACCCCTAACGGGAGATGCTGCATTTTGGGAGAGATGTGCAATAGTTGCCTCTGCAAAAAAACCCACCTGTATAAAGACCCCAAAGCTACCAAAATGCCCAGCAGCAAGTGTAGCACCTTTCTTCTTTCCCAGGTGCTTTCCTGTGCAGAGGGGACAATGATTGACGAGGAGGAGAGCCTCTGAACACGGCACTTTGTGCCTGTGGCTGAATCTTCCTACTACTCATGCCCTCTCTTGACCCTGGGCCTCGTTCAGCTTCTCCATATATTATCTTCTCCCTATTGACAACAAAACTCTCTGCTTCCTCTCCCTGCAGCTCCCAGTTCTGTTTCTTCCATTTTTGTCACTTTGAACAAGCTGTCCCTTGTCCTGTCTTCTCCATTGCACTAACCCAGTGTAACATTTTAACCCTTTCTACCACTGTCTTTGTACCCAGCTTTTTTTCTCATCGATCCATATTTTTTCAGCACCTCTTATTTGGAAAACTGGCCTCTGGTCAGAGATGAAGGGATACGTAGTGTAGCTTGCACTAGGGAGGATGGTGAGGCTGTCAGAATTTCCTGCAACACATGGCAGAACAAGGATCCACCACTTCATTCTGCAGTTTTAGCATTCTATAGATGAGGTTCATCAGCTTTTCTTCAAGAGAATGAAGCATACTAGCTTCTGGACATGAGACAGAAAGCTTGTGGTAAACTCACTTGCTGCTTCTTCACTTTCAAGCAACACTATGAAGTAAAGGTTTCAAGAGCCCCAGAAACAATTGTTAGATGTGGACATAGTCCTACTCAAAGAAAAAAAAACACATTATCATTACAAAAGAGTGCAATCAAGCTTATTTCAAGTTCAGTGTCATCTACCTGTTCTTTCTCCACATTAAACAAAAAAACAGAGCAATTTTTATAATTACACATTTATAGACTGATACTTGTTAACACTTCTAATAACCATAGGAAATAGTTATTTTTGGTGGGAAAGGATTCATTTTTGTCCTCTCTGGAATTATAGCAAAGCATTGATCTACATTACTGTCATGGTTTCAGCTGGGATGGAGTTAACTTTTTTTCCCAGCAGCTGGTATAGTGCCAGCTTTGGATTTGGAGGGGAACAGTGCGATAAGCACACTAATGGTTTTGGTTGTTGCTAAGCAGTCAAGGCCTTTTCTGCTCTTTGCACCACCTGCTCATTGAGGAGGCCGGGGTGCACAAGAAGCTGGGAGAGGACACGGCTGGGACAGCTGAGCCCAACTGACCAAAGGGATATTCCATAGCATACAATGCCATGCTTAGCATATAAAGCTGGGGGAAGAAGGAGGAAGGGAGAGATCTTAAGAGCCGTGGCATTTGTCTTCCTGAGTAACCTTTACACGTGATGGAGCCTGGCTTTCCTGGGGATGGCCGAACACCTGCCTGCTGATGGGAAGTAGTGAATGACTTCCTCGTTTTGTGTGTGCAGCTTTTGCTTTACCTATTAAACTGCCTTTATCTCAACCCGTGAGTTTTTCCTTATGCTCACTCTTCTGATTCTCTCCCCCATCAGAACTGGGGCAAGTGAGCAAGCGGCTGCATGGTTCTTGCTGCTAGATGGAGTTAAACCAGGATGACTTTGGCAACTTTTTTTACTTTTCATAGTATTTCAATAATAATTGTATGTTTTCTCCATTAAAAACATGCAGAAGGCTAATTCATGAATGAGGTAAATAATGAAAAGGAAAACATAATGAAATCATAAGCGGTGGATGATATTAGAAAACAACTTATCAGAAGATGATTATGTAATATTTCATAATGGAGCACCTTGCCATGTGTGACTCTAGTATTACCACATTAAGGGTGTGTTGTGTGTCAGTTGGCCAAAACTCATTGTTTTCTATTGTTCTGGGTGTGATCCTGAAATATAATTTTTCAGATTGAAGCAGCTGTTACAAGTGTCTGCCATTGGGTTAAAGATGGAAGGGAGCATCCAGTGGTTGGGACTTACTCTGGGTTTCCACCTATATCCACCCAGATGAAAGCAATCCTCTCCTCATTTCAGGAGTCAGAAACTCGCTGCCTGATTTTTCTTCTTCCCATGCCACCATAGAACTAATTTGCAAAAAGCAGTGACATAGGGGACTGCGTTGTGGCTGCCAGGACGGCTGCCACAGGACAACTTGTGGTCACACTGCTTCAGCCTCATTTCCTCTGTTGGGACTTCCACACCATGGAGCCCTTGCAAGGTGTGTGGCACAATATGGTGGCCCCTTAAATCGTAGTAACAATTCGTCATATTTATTTAGTTAAAAATGCTTGAAGTAAACTGAAGCCATGTAGCAGCCCCTGTAAGTGGCATTTGAATGGGGCAGTGGGCCAGCGCTGTATGCTCGGTACCGTGGGAACCTGTGTGGTGGCATGGTGAGCTGGCTCCGTTTTGGGGACTGACTGGGAAGAATGGTGGCACAGCCTCATCCATGCTTATCACAGGCAGCAGCCTCCGGGACTGTGCCTGGCTACTTCCTAGAGGGAGGCTGTCAGTTAGCTCCAAAGGAGAACACAGAATGTTCACAGATGTCCCACAGGTCCTGGGACTGAACCAAAGAGTTAAGTTATCAAACAGAACAGATGTAGCCTTAGTTCCTTTTCCATCTTTAAAACTTGAATTGCCAGCTTCACTCCAGATGCATCTTCCAGTTATAAATACATTGCACACTGAATCTGCTCAGCAGGAACAATCCTTTTTCTGTCATTACTCCTGAGTTTTCATTTTCTCGCCTCCCATTTTTCTTACTGGACTTCCATATCTCAGTTGATTTGCTTGCCCAAACATTTCTTCCTCTTTTCATTTTCTCGGCTCCACATTGCTCTTCTACATCTCTTACAAAAAAGTCTTTCTGTTTTGCTGTTTTACCCCCCACAGTTTTCCCATTCTCTTCTACATCTTCTAGAAGTTCTTGCTTTAGACAGCAGCACTGCTCCCAACTCATTTTTAATACTGAGGCACATGTAATCAACATTCATGGGGAACTAGAACAATTAATTACACTGTCAAAATCCCTCAGATGATTTGTTTCCTTTGGAATCATTAGAGTTTGGAAGAGAAATAGTTTTCTAGGATCTTCCAGATGGTTTCTGCTTCTAGCAGTGACAGAAAAAAAAAGTATCCTTTCTGTTTGCCATTGTGATTGCTTTCCTGCACTAATATTTGGAAAACATTGAAGGAGCAAGATGCCAATGAAGTTCTAATGTCATTTTTTTTGTGTTTGAATTATTTATCTTTTTCTGCTGTTGCTCTCTATTCTTAAGTTACGCTGTTTTTTTTTTAAGTCCCAGGAGTGATTAGTATTACAACATAGAGAGAAGCACTGCTGTAGGAAAGGCTGTGTTCATTTACATAGTAAACTCCTTGGGGAAAAGAAATGTTATTTTACTCTGGTGTGTAAGCCCAACTACTGTAGAGTTATTTGGATGTTAACATTGATCTGTTTGGAAACAGGGAAGAATAGAAAACAGACATGTTTTCTGCTGTCGCTGGATCTCATAGATGTGACAATCAAAACATAATGTCTGGCATTCAGTTCAGTCCTGCATTTTGAGATTAGAGCTGTCTTTCAGGTATATAAGAAGATACAGTTTTATCCCAAGTCACATCCTAAGACGTTTTGTCTGCAAGGCTCAAGCAAATGCTCTAAACAAACCTTTTGTGAGACCCCTGTGTACATTAAAAAGTTTTTTAAAAATCCTACTGTTTGTACTCCATGCTTTTTACACAGGCATCTTTATTCCGCCGGGTTCTGTTTCACAGCACCTTGCAGGTAACATTTCCATCGATGCAGCTCTGTGTAACACCGGCCTTTTTCCTCACTGGCGTAATATTTTTGAACGACACCCAGTTGTGACGCACTATGAATCCAAATTGTTGTCTGGAGGATTGTTGCCAGCCCCATTGCTCCTTGCCAGCCTTTCTTTTTCTTCGGTTCTGCTCTCCTTTGGGTAGAAACGAACTGTCTTTCAAGTGGCTCTTCCAATTTTGCAAATAACTCTGAGTTCTAATCCTCTGCTCCTTGCAGTCCCTCTCAGTTTTATGTCTCCCCCAGAACTAAAGCATAGTTTATTTCTTTATGCCTGCTTTCCTCTTTGTCAGGAAGCGTAGTGATAGGACAAGGGGCAATGGTTTTAAACTGGAAGAGGGGAGATTTAGATTGGATATTAGGAAGAAATTCTTTCCTGTGAGGGTGGTGAGGCACTGGAACAGGTTGCCCAGAGAAGCTGTAGATGCCCTGTCCCTGGAAGTTTTTAAGGCCAGGCTTGATAGGGCTTTGAGCAACCTGCTCTAGTGGGAGGTGTCCCTGCCCATGGCAGGGGGGTTGGAACTTGATGATCTTTGAGGTCCCTTCCAACTCTAACCGTTCTATGATTCTGTAATACTAATAAGAAAATTGGATAGTACAGGCACAAAGAGATTTTCTACTGTTACCGGTAGAATGATGGCTNGGGGTGAGGAAGAGGAGCGCAGTGCAGCAGGCGTGCCGTCAGGCGGCGCTGCAGCCCAGGGATGGAGGCGCCTCTGCTTTCTCCGCTCGCCGGTAGCCAAGCCGAATCCAGCCGGCCTCCCGGCAGTGCCTCAAAAGCCCTGTCAGCAGCACAGCGCTGGAGATTAGAATTTGGAGGTTGCTTAGTTGCTTGAGAAAGTAATGTTAGGGCAATATTAAGAGAACAAACTGAAAATAAACTGGTTACATTACAAAGGGTGTGACTCCTTGGTGTTGCTTCCCCAGTTGTATCTGTGGTGTTCATTTCCTTTCCCTGAGAGCAAGAAGAGGGTGTTTTAGTACCCAACCTGTTGCCATTGCCCCAAGTTCCCCAAGTTCAGGGGAAGCCTAGTTTAGATGTGTCCTTCAATAATTTTGATGTTTACCAGGTTTTACTGAAGCTCATATATTGGAGTGGACTCCAAGTTAATACAGCCCTCCCTCTTCTGCCACCCCCCTTTCCACACTCAAGAAACAGAAATGCGCTCTTTGTAAAGCTTTTTTTTTTTTGAACCTCTGCAAAATCCAAGCTAGTCCCATGCTGTACAGTAAGGGTCATATATCACCAAAAATCTCCACCCTGAGTTATGTGTCATGATCATTCGATACCAGATTCATATCATCTGAAGCTATTTTGCACTAAGCCACACAGTCTCCGTCAGCCTCTAGTGGATTCTGATTCATCCCTTGCTTACCCTAGTTTTCTGATCATACGATGCCGCTTGCTTTAGCATGTGTGCATCTGGACCCATGTGTGGAAAACCTGCAAATAATTACAGGAGAGAATGCTCTGCTTATGAACGCAGATCAAACAGAAAACAGAATTAAGGATGTTCTTTAATTTGGCTTCCTGAGCTTTGATACTAAAATGCACTCTTGCCCCTTTGTGGAAGACTCAGGAATAAACCTCATCTCTCTGATCTCACACTTTCAGAAATTCTTTTCTTCTGCCATGATGAAGGGCATTCAAAATTATCTCTGATTATGGAATTAAGACTGCTCTAAATGCCTGCAAATAGAATGGGGAGTGAGGAGTGAATTAAGTATGAATATAGACTTCTGTTTTTCAGAGAGGTGAAGAGCAGTCCCTCCAGTCTGACATTTTTCCATTCGGTTTGTTTCTTTTCTTGAGGATAGTTGAAAAGAATTTAAATGCAAGAATTTATTCAGGCAACTTGGCTAGCTTTCACCAACAGCTGACTCTTAATGCAGATTTGACTGTGACTTCCTGCATGAGTAGAATGAACCCGATATTATTAATTTGTCCCTAGGTTTTAAAACTAAGTGCGGCTTTGGTAGAGCTGAATTCGGTGTCACCTGGTCTTGAACATCACAAGACATTGGCTACACAGTTTTTTCTAAATTCTATTTTCTCAGTAACATTATATGGGATCTTCCATAAAATTTTCACCTAAAAACTCAGAATATTTTGACCACATTATTGGTTTACGTCTGTATAATGGATTTTTATTGCATTACTATCAGTCAGGCAAATCCTGAACAAGTGGTCAAGGACAGTGCTAGCCCAAGGCTTCTCAGCAGTTTTGACGAGGCTGAATTTGCTAAGCAAAATTTGGAGCCATGTCCTGGCCCAGGTGTGGAAAGGAGTGGAGAGAGCTAGAGAACTGTAAGGAGAGCTGTACGGAGCTGGGTTTGCAGCTCTCAAGGCCCGGGTGGAGAAGAGGAGCACCAACACCGTGACCTGCCCGAGCAGTACCGTTAAATCCATGGACTTCTCTGCCAGCAGCAGCAACCAGCATGGCTTTGCGGGGTCCTGGCACAGGCAAAACAAGCAGTATGGCCATGACCGTTTGGTTGCTTCTGGCAGTCTGCCGTCGTTGGCAAATTCTGGCTTTGCCCATGGTTTGAGCTGACTCGACACAAAGACGGCTTTTGATTCCAGCTGTGTATCCCCTTGCCTACAAACCCTAGGAGTCTTTGCTTGAAGGACCAAAGCGTGCTGCAAATGTAAACTCTCTTGTGAAAATACTTGCTGAAGAGTAATTTGCTGTAAAGCCACAGGAGAGGCAAGAACAGGGGAATGCCTCTTCAGAAAACAGCTGGTGAAACAGAAGGGTTACCTGGGAAGGGTAACCTACCATCTTGATGAGAACAGGGTTTACCATACTGGTTTTCATATTATGGGCTTTCTCCAGACTCAGTCAAAATCAATGAGAAGCTTCCCATCGATTTCTGTGTGTTTTCAGTCAAACCCACTGTGTATTAACTTTCAAATACATCAATATGTGTGTATTTGCAGTCAAACGTACAAGCCTATAATAATTTGACATAATACAGGCAAATCAGAATCAGAAGATGTTAAGATTGTGTGAATGTTCTGTGTTCAGAGTTTGGAAGGCAAGATTAACTTCAGCTGTTCTTAAAACAATGAGTAAACATGAAAGAAAGCTTGTGTTTGAACACAAACTATTTTTAAGTGTTTGTTAATTTTACAGAATCTGCCAAACAAAGCAGAATTTATTCATTTTTAGCCTGAGGGATTTCAACTGCTCTAGAGTTCCATAAACTTTATGCCTTGGATCTTTTTACTACACGGTACCATGTCCTGTTGTTCTACTTTTTCCTTGGGCATCTGCCTCCTGTTTCATACAACAATCGGTGTTCTCCTAGATCCTTCACCAGCCAGACTCCAGTATTCTCTTGTTGGTGCTAAGTAATACAGCTGATGGCAAATTTTCTTTCACATTAGCAACCTCAATAGTCACTCATTTCTTTTAAATTATGTTTGTTGGAACACTTCCCATTCTTTTGCAGGTGGCTATTTTTTTTTTCCTTGGAGCTAAAATTTCAAGTGAGTCAACTATTTTGGTTTACATACTAGCCAAATAAAACAAACTTGTAAATTTATCCTCACTCATTTACCTGAAGCAAGTATATTTGAGTGAAGAAAGGAACCATATGAGTTGGATGGAGTGGGTATGGGCATGGAAAATTCATGGGTTGTATTTTTCTATGGCAGCATGACAGTAATTTTCAACAAGGCTCATAGCAATTTGCTTTAGTCTCCTGTGAAATGGGTTCATTTTTTTTTCCATTAATTTTTCATCAATTTTTCAGTGAGAATAGACAAGCAGACTGAGCATCTGGTTTTCACAAAGACTATGCTCACTACAAAAAGGACATTGAAGTGCTGGAGCATGTCCAGAGAGCCACCAAGCTGGTGAGGGGTCTAGAGAACAATTCGTATGAGAGAGAGCTGAGGGAAGTGGGCATGTTCAGTTTGGAGAAGAGGAGGCTGAGGGGAGACCTCACTGCCCTCTAGAGCTACCTGAAAGGAGGTTCTAGAGAGGTGGGTGTTGGCCTCTTCTACCAAGTGAATAACGACAGAACCAGAGGAAATGGCATGAAGTTGTGTCAGGGGAGGTTCAAATTAGATATTAGAGGGAATTGCTTCACTGAGAGGGTGGTCAGGCACTGGAACAGCCTGCCCAGGGAGGTGGTTGAGTCACCATACCTGGAGGTATTTAAGAAATGTGTAGATGTGGCACTTCAGGGCATGCTCTAAGTGGGGAGATTGTTGGATTGAGTGATTTGTTTTGTGGGGCTTCTGTTTCCTTTTTTTTTTTCTTTTTTTTTTTTGGCATGTGTATGGTTGGACTCAATGATCTCAGAGGTCTCTTCCAACCATGAAGATTCCGTGATTCTGTGATTCTGTAAAATACAGGTTTTTAAGATTTGCAGCATGGCTGGATATATCATTTGGTTTCTTATATGCTTTTTATATTTCTTTCCCTCCAGAATTTAACTCCTAAAAACATCTTAAGCCATTTCAATTGTAACATATAGTCTACTACTCAGCCATCAGTTCAATACTTGCTTTAAAAAATCTGAGGATTTATGATGGAAAAATGAGTCGGGTAGGCCCATTTGAGAACCCATTATGACTGCGCATCAATTTCCAATACTAACATTTGTCCTGAGAGAGTTCTAATAGGGGAAGGTCAGTAATGGCTGTCTCTGAGGAATAAGCAGCAATGAAACCAGGCAATACACAATATTAGAATATTATTTTTACCTATTTTTTTACTTGGGCAAGTCGTGGAAATGGAGGAAGACAAGACTACTGTACAGATTTGGTATATCGAGTTGTGCTACTGTGGCTACCAACGACTCGAACAGCTAGTAAGGAAAGACGGACAAACAGAATTTGTGATAGAATATTTCTGAATGGTTGGAAAAGTGTTTGGGACAAGGGATCCAGCTGGCTGACCCAAAGTGGTATAGAATGTTGTAGATTTCCAGTGTGGATTTTTTTTTATAGCTCTTCTAGGAGAAATTTAGCTAAAAGAGCAGATCAGAAAACAGAAGCAAAGGAAATCTGAGCCAGTGTTTTCCTGTTATTTTTCCAAACATTTTGAACACATACATTCGGTCAGCTGAAGAGCTCCCTCAGTTGTCCTGCAGATTTCTTTCCACTCGTGCAGCAGCAGAAAGACCAGAGGTGGAAATACGAACTAGTGGTGTTTCAGAGTGTTGGATTCAACTGATTTTCTTTCTGATTTGCCTTAATGTGGTGATGATTTTAGTAATTAGATCCTGTACTTGGCCTATATATAACTGAAATGTTTATAAAGACTCCCGTAGCCTGAATCTTACTTGTTAGCTATGTCTTAAAGAATGTTCAAGAGCATAAATTATTCCAGGAAGAGAACGGAATAAAATACTCAACAATTTGCCTCTGGGTTGACTTTTCCTGGACAGTAGGTAGGAATAACTACTTCATTTCTCCCAGTGCCTGTAGTTTTGATCCAGCCATGGTGCTGCTGCAAATTGCCTGTGCCGGCAAAAGATGTATCACCAGGAAGACCAAAACATGTTGCAGAGAAGATTGTACCTTGGATCAACCTAAATGTTTGGCACTAAAGGTGCCACCCTTCCCTCATAAGTGCAATTAATTTTCTTGTTAATACTCTAGAATTAATGTAAGCTGCACTATGACACTAAAACAGGCACTTAAGGCTATTAACACAGCATTTTATATTAGAGACCTTTTTTTTTTTTTCTTTTTTTTTTTCTTTTTGCTTAAACAAAGTATCAGCCCCATGAAAGCCAGGGTGAGACACTGTCACCTTCTGAGGCTCATTACTGCTTAGATCAGATCTACTTAACAGTTTAGTGGGACAGATGCCAGTTTTGGGCACATCTGCTGTCCTTTTGTGCTGCTCTCTTGACTCACTTAGATGGGATTATTGCTCATCAAAGAAAAGATCCAAGCATGTGCAATCACAGTAGGGTAAGTCTGAACTTTTAGAGGATGAATAAAATCACCCCACAAGCTGCTGGCTGCCTTCTCTGATCTAGACTGTTACTCTCTGCTGTTGTTTCTTACCAGACCTTGGTTCTGCATGGCTGTTACTCATTCTATAGCTGGAAAATTGCTTTAACTGAGCAAATGAACTCTTTAAGAGGAGGGATTTTTGTTAATAAACTACCATTCGGCACCAGGGAGTTGCAGTTAATGGTAACTCTTTGTAATACCAGATGACCAATATAAGAATATAGTGAGTCTGTAAGGAATCCAAACACAAGGACCTCAAATTGAGAGTTTCTCAGAAGGCTTCTTTTCAAGCCATTCTTACAAGGTCATTAATTCTGAGAACAAAGGCTTGCATCCTCTTCTTGCAGGTGCAGAGCTACATTGTTATCAGAGGGATGTCTATATGCAAAAATATCTCTGGATCTATCTTCTTGCCTTGAAGGCTACTTGAAAAAATTCTAGGCAGCCAGTTGATTAGATTCTTGATGGATTTGAACATTTGATGTTGTCAAACTGAAATCTGACATCATTAAAAGCAATACAAAAATATCCATGCCTGTTTCAGAAATCCATAATTATGTAATAGTAAGTTGGCTAAGAAACAGTCACTTGGGTGATTAGATGCAGCAGACCTTAATCCATATGATTCAGAGAGTAGGGACAAACTCAGATCATAATGAAAATTGATTTTGAAATTACTGCCTTTTTTAATGTTCTTTCTCTTAGAAGGTTCACATCAGTCAAACTTCAATCATGTCAGGGAAATGCACTTTGGACTTTCACTGGTGGGGATAAGTCTTAAGAAATTGTATGCAGGTAATGTTGGCATGTCTTAATTTATATTGCTCCCCCAAGTGGAGATCCATTAAGAGTAATTTAGAAAAAAATATATGTTTTGAATAGATTTTTAAAAATAATTTTCTTCTGTCATGGAAAAGCAGCATCATATGGAGCAACCAAGCTACAGTTAAATCAAGTGGTCTACATGCCAGAAGAAGTTCAGATGTGCTAACTTGGTTCCCTATCTTGCTAATTTGAGCTAGCCTGGGCATTTTTGCCTAAGCAGCTGTGGTGTATTTGTGTGTGCATGTGTGCATTCATAAAATAGTACACAAACAGTCTAGATCTCCCTCTGGGAAATGAAGTTTGAAGGTAGCATTATTTACATTCTTAATTAAATAATGAGAACTTACCACCTTTTGTAGGCAAACTTTCTCAGGCAAGAATCCAATGCACACAAAACCAGAAGGAAGAGGCAAGACAGAGTCCCATCTACACAGAGCATCAAGTCAGAGTAAAGGCATAGAGAAAACAAGATTTCAATATTTCCTGCAAAACAGAAAGAATGCCAGTGTTAGGGGCACATACAAAATGTGCCCCAAAACAAACGTGCACAAAGATGCTCATTGGCAGACAGAAGAATACAGGGAGTACAGCGCATGAAACTGGAGAACAGCTCTAAGGACAATAGGTTAACAGCGATGACACACTTTTTTCTTGGAGGTCATTCTGTGACAATTGCTATCCACCGTGGACAATAGCAGTCTGTAATTTCTCGCAAGAGTTCATACTAGAGATAGGATTTAAAAGGTTTATATAAAATAAATTCTAAATCACTTATGAACAACGATTTAAGATTAGAAACAAAAGTCATGCAAATGGGAAATCAGAACCACGAGGCAAAATGAAATGATTCACGGGTTTACCTGAAAAATGGTGCACTCATCTTACAGACTTTCATATACAGAAGCGAGGCATACAGGCTGAGCTCATTATTTAGACTTTATGGACACTGAAGAGAGTAAACAGTCCTACAGAATGGTTCGCTTGCCCACAAAATGCCACCAGTAAAATAAGTGGGGCTCTAGAAGAGGCTTGAAATCTGTACTTAATTTGAAACAGCACCTTCTAGATGAGAAGAATCACATGTATCACATGTAACATGATCATGATAGAAAATAAAGGCAGGAGTTAAATGTTAGTTTGTAGTAAGTAGAATAAACCAGAAAATGTTAAAGGCATTTTCTCAGCCATGAAAAAAAATATCTTAGCTTCACTGTCATAGCTTCAGAGCAAAGCATGCTCACTGTGCATTTAGGATTAGATGCAACCTCGGAGCAAAACAGATTAGTAGGTGGATTTCGTTGGTGCATTTGTTCTTATTAAAATGTCAGAGGGTATTATAAGTTTTGCTGCCATATTTTTTGGGGGTTTTTTGTTTGTTTGTTTGTTTGTTTGTTTTCATTTATGGAGAAACAGAAGCTTAAAAAGAATCCAAGAATTCAGTGACACCCATCTTTTGCCTCCTCCAACAGTTTCTGAAACAACATTTTCATTTCCTTTTTCATAGCTACTGTTAAACAAGCAAAACCCACAACTGCTTTTTCATCACACTCCCAATGGATTTTTCTTTGGTGTGGCAAGCACTGGAATAACTCAGAAACCTCTAATGGATTTTTTTAAAGCAGAAAAAATAAGGGGAATTTTACAATCTCTTCATGCTCTGACCATGCCAAATGCTACATAGGCTGAAATTTACACAGGAGTTTGGCTTAGTCTCTAAACAGACGGAAATCTTGTTGGTTCTCTATTATTATTATTAAAAATATTACTGCAATTATCCTTCATCTCCAGCCAACAATGCAAAATAGATTCCACAGGAAGGCTGTGCTAAGGTAATTTTGATCCCTTGGACTTCTGTACACCACTTTTGAAACAGTATCTTCTCCACGTAGTCAAGAGCAAGACTCTACACTTAACCTCCTGCCTGATACTTTTACCCATTGCAATAGAGAGATTCTTGAAGTACAACATGCAGGTTTCCCTCTCTGAAATTAAAACATCTGGTCACTCTTACTTGTTATTATTGTAACTCTCCTTTTTTTTGCAGTCTGGACTTGATTCCTTATGTTTGCAAAATAGTCATTCCAGTCACAGAGGGCTAGTAAGCAAGAGAGAATGAGCAAGAATATGTCTGATTCATAGCCTTCCAACCTGACAAAGCTATACCACCAGCATTTTTAACTGAAGATTACACCGTTTCTAAAAATCTTTCCATTTCCAGTGTCTAGTAGATAATAAGAATCAGGGTAAAATTCTCTAGCTTACCAGCCAAATTAGCCCCAATCCTGCAAAAGCTTTTGCAGAGGCTAAACTTTACAACTAGGAAAGCAGATCCTATTACGGGTGTGCTCAATTTGGTAAAACTGAGCATATGTCTAGTGACTGCACAGTTGTGGGGAAGGAGAGAGGCAGGATGAAAGGAAATCCTAAATTGGTTCAGTCCCCTTCTTTGTGTAATTTACAAATTGGATTGGAGGGAGCTTTCATGTGCCATATGGTCTAATTTGGAAGAGGATGAATTTCATCAACACCTACAAGAAGTCCTGTTTCATCTACATATGTGAATTGGCACAAGATAATGTTTGCTAAGGAACACTTGACCTTTAGCCTTCTTATTGGAAAAAAAGCTATGCCCAACTGGAGAGTTCACATCTAGTTGTGATTTAGTGTTCCCCCTCAGGACAAAGCTGATACATAGGAGAGCCAGCTGTCTTTTTGAACAGGTGACAACCTGCCTTTACTAAAAGAAAATTAAGAAACTGGCTCAGAATGGTCTTGAGCATCACCTTGGATTACTTAGAGCAGAACTGTGGGCCACATATANGAGCACCTCTCCTATGAGGACAGGCTGAGGGAGCTGGGGCTGTTCAGCCTGGAGAAGAGAAGGCTCCGGGGAGACCTTTTAGCAGCCTTCCAGGGTCTGAAGGGAGCCTACAGGAGAGCAGGAGAGGGACTCTTTGTCAGGAAAAGTAGTGATAGGACTAATGGGGTAATGGTTTTAAACTGGAAGAGGGGAGATTTAGATTGGATATTAGGAAGAAATTATTTCCTGTGAGTGTGGTGAGGCACTGGAACAGGTTGCCCAAAGAAGTTGTGGATGCCCGATCCCTGGCAATGTTCAAGGCCAGGCTGGATGGGGCTTTGAGCAACCTGCTCTAGTGGAAGGTGTCCCTGCCCATGGCAGGAGGGGGCATGATTCTATGATGTCTTCACACAGTCGTCTTCAAGATTTTATTTCATGGTATTAAAATATTTAAAGCAGGGGGGTTGAACCTCAACGATATTAAGGTCCGTTCCAACCCAAACTATTCTAGGATTCTATGATTCTAATATCTAACACTTGGTAGTTCATCAAAAGCTTTGTGTCCAGAGCTTTTAACCATTTCCAAGAGGCAAAAAATTTGGAAAATTAACGTCAAGATGCAGAAGTACTGCTAATGTTACATAACAAAATTCTTAGTCTTCCAAATTTTGTACTTTGGGGCAGTAACCTCAAAGGCTTGAGAAAGATTTCATTTATCACCATGGCAATATAGATAAGTATTAAAAAATACTTATTATAATCCTTGTTTGTATAAAAAATTATAAATCTACACATGGGAGTAAGGTGGAGAACCAGAAAAATGATTTTATCTTTGTTTATAGTGCTGATACTGGAATATTGCATACTGTTCTGAAACCTCTATGCAGAAAGAATGTGAGAAACAGTTCAAAATGGTTGTAATGCTTTACAGTGATAAATTTAAAGGAGCACAATCTGTTTATCACAGAATCATAGGATGGTTAGAGTTGGAAGAGACCTTAAAGATCATCTGGTTCCAACCCCCCTCCTGCCATAAAATACACAAAATAGGCCTATCATACATAAGATACACTCATGATACTAGATGGACAATCCAATAGAAAAAAAAAACGAAGCACAACAAATGGTCAGAAAATTCAAGCTACATTATTCCACTAGAAAAATAGCACGTGCTGACAATGACACCCAAATAAATCACCAAGAGAGGCATGAAGTTCTCCATCCTCAAACTGAAATTTCCTGAAATTGCCTCAGCCAGAGCTGAGCACAAGATATTACACTCAATATATGGGTCGCTGGATGCCATTCCATGGATGACATTGGGCAAGAAATAAGGCTAGTAGTGTAATAACTTTACAACCTGCAAGACCTTATTGGTCAAACTCTGCTATTTCCATGGACATTCTTGCAGACATTAATAGCATTATTAATATTTATCAAACTGGCAGAGATAAATTGCAAATTATTTTCTTCTCTTCAACTTTATGTACTGTCCCCATATGCTGAAACAGAGAAGGCAAAGTCATTATTTCATTTCATTTTCTGAGGAGGTGTTCTACTCAAGAGTACCAATGAATCATAGTTTGTTAGGGCGGCCCCTGGAAATCCACTTGAAAATATTCATGTAATTCCTGTGGTTACAATTTGCCCATTAGTGGTAGGACAAAAATGAACTTCACTGCTGTCAAGATTTATAAAGTCATATATGAAAATATAATTTGGGGGAGGAGAGGGCCAGAAAGTGAGATCAATTGGTTACTTTAAACGGAAACAAAAATAATATATTTACTTACCAGTTTATTTCTAACTCTGATATCTCACATAAGCCTTCCATTAAGCCTTCCCTAAGTTTCACTGTTAAGGGAGCACATGTATTTTGCCATCTGGTTTTATTTTGAGGAAATTTTGGCTCAATTTGAAGACATTTATCATAAATGTCTTAAAGGAAATTTTGAAGGAAAGTAACATTAAATCATATTCCAGACACCAATTCCAAGACAAAGTCATTATTAAAATTCTAATGATTAATGTGTTGGATTTGTTAAGACAAATGTGACATGTTACATCTGAGGTTGCCAGTCTGTGGTCAGAGTTGTAGGTTTATTTTTTAAAGCAGATGACGTAGTATCTGTAATGCAAAGTGTGTGCTCAGAAAAAAAACATCCAGAGTATCTCTGTACAGAGAATTACACTGGGTGCAAAAATAATCTACCTTACTTTCTCATTTGATTGCTGATTGACTTGGGCAATGCAATGTTACTTTAAAATAGAAATCTAAAACTCATGCAACTCCTTCCACAAACTGGCAACCTCAAATGTGTTTTATTAAATGCACTGTGTTAATAATTGACTTAATTTTAATCATTACTGTGAATTGCTGTTTAGAATACAATTTGATTTTACTTTTCCTCAGATTTACACTTAGGATGACTTAAAAGTGAGCCATAACTGTACCCCCAAAATCACATGACAAAATATATTTAATCAGTGTCTAAAGTTTTTCATACAACATGAGCCAGAACAGCTTTGCTGGGGGAAAGTCTTGGCCTTCTACATCTGCATCAAGTAATTTCCAGTGCAAACAGAATTTCTCCAGACTGATGCTGGTTTTATGAAGGCAGAATGAAACTCACTTTATACAGTTGGTATAATTCCATTGTACTTATTGGTGAAGTTCAACTTTTTTGGAGCTGTCCGCCTGTTATAGTTTTCCAAGAGAAATACAGATTCCCTGAAAGTGAATTTAAATTAATTTAAATAAATTTAAATAATAGCAGTATTCTTGGGTTTTATACTCCCTTTTTTATACTCCCTTTTTTTTTTTTCAAAAGCAATCAGTAAATCCCCAGGGGTCTGTGGGGTCACAGTGTGAAAACCACTGCTCTGCAGGCTACTTTTGGAGGAAGTAATTGCCAGCCTGCACTGTGACTGATACAGATCTCTCCCTCTGTCCTGCAGCGCACAAAGCAACCCCAGCTTCTGCTCCCTCCTTTCCATTGCTGCAGTCATGCTGGAAGAGCCATGCTCCCAGTCCATCACAAAACAAGCACAACTGAAATATTTGTAATTAAAAATGAATGGACAAGGGAGAATTTTAATTCCAGACAATTTCTTATTTCCAGTCTCTCAACAAAACACGTTATTTTAAAGCCTATTTCCAAAACAGTGTGCTTCCTCTTCAGCGCAGGCGTTGACTCACACTAAGGAATGTATTCCATTACAGACTTGCTGGCTTGCACCTTAACTTCATGCAGAACCAGTCAGTTGCTGTGGTGACAGTGACCAACAAACAGAAAAACCCCACAAACTCTTTCAGGACTGATCAGAGCAGTTTAATGACAGCATTCACGCTTAAAATTTTAAAACTTTCTTGGTTTGTTTTCTTCTAAAAGGAGATTCAAATATTCCAGTAAACATGTAATATCATCCTAAGACCATCTACAGCTTCTTCTGAGAAATTGTTTCACACTCTTGTATATTTTTGCATACAGCCTTTAGACTATATGCAAAGCCTCTAGATGTTTTTGCATATAGTCTTTATAGAGACTGTAATCTATAGCCATTATTTCAAGAAAATCTGGAGTTTATCTCCCTAATAACAAATTGAACCACAGTTGGTGAAACCCCGGTGTCTTTTGTAGAGGTACGTGAAGACAAAATCTAAGCTTGTTGGTGCAGGTAATGTTAATCTAGTGCTGAAATCAGTACAATATCTTTCTAACCTGAAATCAACTATAACACTCAATGTAAAATAAGGTACAATAAATTAACATTGCATTGCTTCAAGAAAGAGGTACAAAATCCCTGAAAACTCACCAAAAATAAAGGTCATTACTATTTCAGTTTTGAGCTTGGTAATGTTTACCTCTGCAGATGCAATCCAGTGACAATGAGATGGGTGTAAACTGTGGCTGAGCTTACTGCAAGGATGCTGAGTTTTTTGTTGTCTGCTCAATGCTGATGGAGATGGAACTTGGGGGAAAATGAGGTTGCTTGGAGAGGGTTTGTATAGAAAGGAGGAAATTTATCTCTCAGAAGGAGATTATGGTGCTCTCTTCCCTCAGATGTATTAATTTGGTTTGATTAATAAAGAACTAAGGGAAAGAACTCACTGCAGACAGGTTTGGCCATTTTTATTCAAAGGCTCCACCATTTATAACTAAACTGCTAAACATTGTGATTACAGTTTTGTCCATTACACAGCTGTAAAAAAGACTGAATTTCTCCTCTTATTTCAATACATTTTGTTTTAGAAGAGCATGGTTAAAGATGATCACGATAAAATGTTGTTAGCTGTGAGATTCATGGTCCCCCTGCAAGTCCCTGGAGAACCCAAGTTGATTTTCAACTGAATCACAGAACCACACCACAGCCAAGGCTGAAAGGGACCTTGAAAGATTGTCTGGTACCAAGTTTCACGGGAAAGGGAGCCTAGATGAAATTATCTAGCATCCTGTCCAGTTGCATCTTGAAAACCTTCAGTGACAGATACTCCACTATGTTCCTGGGGAGGTTGTTCTAGTGATGGATTGCCCTCACTGTGAAAAATGTCTTAATTTGAGATAAAACTTCTACTGGTACAACGTGTACCACCTTGTCTTCTTCATGTGGCTCCTTGTGAAGACAGAGCCTCTGTCCTTTTTCTATCACAAGTGGTGCAATTCCCTCATCCTCCCAGCACTGGAGGATTCAGAGTGGCTTTTTGGTTGCTGTCTGCTTGCAGGGGTACCTCTGGAGCCAGCTCTGGGTAACACCACCAGAGCTGCCAGCATCCTGTGCTCACAAAATGCTCGAGAACTCATCTGAGTGTCCTGCCATGTCATTGCCACCCTCACAGATGAGGTGGCAGAGGGCTCTTCGGAAATGGGCTCAGCTTCATCTACAAGGAGGGAATCTGGGATTGGCAGGCCATTGGAGCTCAGCCAGAGACCAGGCAGCATGCAAAAGCACAACCATGAGTCTGCTGAGAGTTAGAGAGTGGCTGGGCTCACTTGCCTCAGAGAAGGGTGGCTGTGGCAGAGTGTGTAGGCACATTTATACATATTCATAGATCTGTCATTGCGCATGCATGGTGGTGGTCTCATACGCAGAGGTTGTAATGGCCTAACCATAGAATCATAGAATGGTTAGAGTTGGAAGGGACCTTAAAGATCATTGAGTTCCAAACCCCCCTGCCATAGGCAGGGACACCTTCCACTAGAGCAGGTTGCTCAAAGCCCCATCCAGCCTGGCCTTGAACATTGCCAGGGATGGGACATCCACAACTTCTTTGGGCAACCTGTTCCAGTGCCTCACCACACTCACAGGAAAGAATTTCTTCCTAATGTGCAATTTAAATCTCCCCTCTTCCAGTTTAAAACCATTACCCCTTGTCTTATCACTACATTTCCTGACAAAGAGTCCCTCTCCTGCTCTCCTGTAGGCTCCCTTCAGACCCTGGAAGGCTGCTAAAAGGTCTCCCCGGAGNACCTGCTGGTCAGGCTTCTTTTGATGCAGCCCAGGATACGGTTGGCTTTCTGGGCTGCCAGCGCACACTGCCAGCTCATGTTGAGCTTCTCATCCATGAGCACTCCCAAGTCCTTCTCCTCAGGGCTGCTCTCCAGCCATTCTCTGCCCAACCTGTATTTGTGCCTGGGATTGCCACTTCCCGGGTGCAGGACCTTGCACTTGTCTTGGTTGAACTTCATGCCATTTGCACTAGCCCACCTCTCCAGCTTGTCCAGGTCCCTCTGGATGGCATCCCTTCCCTCCAGGATGTCGACCCCGCCACCAAGCTTGGTGTCATCAGCAAACTTGCTGAGTGTGTGTTCTATGCCACTGTCCATGTCTCCAACAAAGATATTAAATAGCACGTGTCCCAGTACTGACCCTTGTGGGACACCACTTGTTACGAGCTGCCACTTGGACACTGAGCCGTTGACCACAACCCTTTTAGTGCGGCCATCCAGCCAGTTCCTTATCCACCGAGTGGTCCATCCATCTAACCCATAACTTGCCATCAAACCCTTGACTTTCCAAAAACCGTCAGATCCAGCTGCCGCAAAGAACTGTGCATGTACACATCTACACGGGAAAAAACAGGCATGCTATGATATGACAGGAATTGGAGATTTTGGCTCAGAAGTTATACATACACATATATGTACCTGTAAGTACATATATTGTATGCATACATGTGTCTGCATATTTTATTAATATATGCTGTATGCTTATTATAGCTTGATAATTCTCCTCCCATTACTTTTATTGCTATATTTGTTCATTTAGCACGTATCCTCAAGAGACTTTATTAACACTGGCAGAATAATCCTAACGGCCGCTGTGGTGTCTAGACAAAAGGAATTAAAGACACAGCAGAAATACTTACTCAATATTTCCCTTCTGTGGGAAGTTTCTGTCTTGCTCTTACAAGCCTTTTAATGTAACTTTATTAAGGATATAATGTAATAACCAATGCATGCTGTAATGGAATAAGTGTAAGCATTTTACATGTATTTACAGTTGGCTGGGCAGACTCTCTCTGACTAATATCAAAGACGATTTAATGTTGTGGGTTTGAAATTAAACCATGAACGTGAAGTCTCTAGGACTGTCATTGCAAATGAAAACAACCCAATCGGTTAGACTGGTACTATGGAAATCCTGCACTATTTTGAAAAGAAGAGAAGGTAAACCCACTCTGTGAGCAGCAGTAGACAGAAAAAGGAAAAAGCAAAAAATGTGGGGTATCTCTGAGGGGGAAACATAATCCAAGGAAGACACAGGGGTGCACAGATTCTAGGTCAGAGAGGACCATAATGATAAAAATCTTGTTTGAATTCCTAACAAACCACCAGACAAAACATCCTGCTGCATCCTCCTGTTGTAACTGCTGCAATAGGAGAATTAGCAGGAGGAGGAGCTGACAGCTCTCTTTCCAAACTTACGTCTCAATTTTTCTTCTCTCACATCTTCCAAGTTATTTACATTAAGGTGTCCTCTACAAAAAGGATTTGAGATTTGTGAATGAAGGCCAGATAAGTCAGAATATTGTCAGGAGAAAAAGGAGAAAAGAGGAATGGAACATAAAAGGGCAGTTCAGACAGAAGAGGAAGGATTTGATAGAGTGAGGAAGTCCAGAAGAATGTGAGATGGAAAAGGGATATATCAGAAGATAAAGAGGTTTTGAAAAATTTCCATATAAATTTCCAAACTTCCACTCTGAGATCTGAGCTGAGTAAAACCAGTCTGACTCTCCAACAAATAACTTTGTCAAAATACTCACTGTTGGTTCAGATTAGCTACTCTCTCCTCCCTGGAGTTGTGCAGGAAATGCTTTGGTAGAGCATCTTAACTAAGATTAAAGACAAAACTCAAGAAAAGCCCCGCATATTTCCAGCAAGATTTGTTCCCTGCTATTGCCATCCATTCCCTTCTTTCTGGAGTGAGGCCACCTGCTTTATCTCTTTCCTTTTCCACTCCAGCTTGGAAGAGTCCACATCACATTGCGGGAAGCTTCAGTCTCTGCTGTGTCACTGTCTGGATCTGTGCCTACACGCTGACGGGTGTTTTGGCAACATCCTCTTGCTTCCACCACATACCTTCCTCTGCTACTACCGTGGGCAGATGGACCTTGCCTATTATTTTAGCTGCTACACCTTCTTCCACATATCTTAAAATGGGACAATAAAGGAAAAATAAATGTTTCTTGGCTTTCAAGATCTGCTCATCTCTTTTTTTTCCAGCAGAAAAAAGTATGTAGGTAGGCAATGCCATAAGGAGGAGGAATTTAGATGACTAAATACTGCAGTTTTATTCTGTGGACCTTTTGATATCGGAAACATATTTTAAGGGAGTGATATACAACTAATGAAAACACAAAACAAAACAAAACAGAAGAAAAGGATGAAACAAAAGTAGAGAGCTTGGAGAAAGGCATCTGGTTTACATACATGGTATTTTTAAAAAGTTTGAAGATTCATTTTCTTCTGAAAGCTAAAAATACTTTTCCGCAAAAGACAAAACCCCAGCATGACCCAGATTATCAAAAGGCTTTCCCATGGTCTTACTAGAAAAGGCAGTCAATGAGCAGTTTGGAGGCTGTTTGACAGCCTGGAGCATGGGACTTAAAATGATCTGTTTTTTTCTGGACTTGATTTTGAAGTTAGAGAATACACTGTTGTGTTAGCAAACCACAAAACACATGTAATCCAGAACAAAGCCACTAACCAATGTACAAATGCAACTAAATATAGGATTGTTCACAAAACTAAACTGTACTCAAATTCTGTTTCAAAGACACTGAATTCTCCAAGATTTCCATATAAATTCTCAAAAGACATGCACGTATAAATATATACTTGTAACAAATATGATTTTAAATGCATAAAAGGAGGAAAAGAAAAGAATACAGAAGTAAATAGAGATGCCTGAGTGTTTTCATAGCCAATATAATTTAAATTTAATTATCACATTTCCCATCTGATTCTTGCACCAGTGTTGAAAACTGATGTAATGGGAATGCTGTGGTAAATTTAGAGAGTCTGAGACAGTAAAATGGATAAAAGCTTCCACTAAAGATTTCTCATGTGCCTATCTTAGTTGTGCAGGGACATTTTTCAGAGGAATTATTTCAAGACATCTGCAGACTCAAGAAGACAAAATATAATTGAGTTGACTGGAGGTATTGTATTCATGATGGCAAACAATAAATATACCTACCTTTGCAAAGGTGTCTACCTGGGTCATTACAAGACCTGCTACCTCCATGGAGCACTTTTCATGTAAAATCAACTGAAAGTGAAAACTCTTGGGGGGACCAGGGAGAAAAGTTTGGATTTTTAAGAACAATTCTGTGTAAATAATTTTATCCCTGAGTAATGAGATGGTAGGTCTCTCCCTCTACCCTATAAGAATTCAGCAAAAAATAGAGGACTACAGTATATAATTCATAACTAGAATAAGTTAACGGTGTTCTTATTCTGTATTTTCCTCTTCTTGCAAGTGCTCCATAAAACCAGTACAGTCTTTGCATTATTCTTGGATTATCCCCAACTGGAAAAGTAGGTAAGCCTAAAAACTGAGAATAGCCAATATAATCTTCAGATAGAACCGATACAATCTTCTTGTAGCTGTCCTTTGCCCTATTCTCTGAGAAAATCAATCCAACCTTCCCTAGTGTCTGAACACTTCAGGTTTTGCCTACTAACATACTTCTGCTTTACAGATTGTTTTGTTGTTGGCTTTCTTAGCCAAAGTGAAGTCTGGATTTTTCCTGGACTGCTCCAATGCTGAAAAAGTGCTATTAAAAGATTTAGTACAGTTAAGGGACAAGTAAGTTAGTGCTAAATATGTAGTGAAGTCAGCTAAAACTCTGCTAACATTTCCTACAGGTTTTAAGTAACATTTAAGAATAATTTCTCTCTGCTTTTGAATTTAGGTTCCCAAGGCAACTCCCTGCTGTAATACTGAGAGTATCCCAGAGATGATTCTTCCAACAGTCTAGCTTAATCTGCAAGAAACAATTTCGGTCTCAATTCCCAGGGGTATTCTAAGAAATTAGAAGTGTGTATAGGATCGAAATAATTTTTCTCCATAAAGCACATTTATACCTAAAATTTACAGAGTACTAAAATTCTTTTTCTTTTATTAACTGATTCATTTCTTGGTAGAAGTGGGGGTAGGTGGCATCCTGTCTCTGTTTTCCCAGAAAGCAGAATGCAAGGACCATCTCCAATGTGCTGTTTACACATAACTACCTGGCAGAGTTTTGCTTCACTCAGTATCTGAGCAGGAACTGATGACTGCTCTGTTATCAGTGCTGTTTAACACAACAGTTCCAGCCAAGAAAGTTCAGTTACCCACTTTTTCCCGATCCAAGCAAAAAAATAATGAAAGTAATTAGCAATGTTTATGTAAAGAAAATTTTGAATTCAGACAGGTAATTTACATTCAATTAGTCTCTGTTGCAACCAGTGCAATTCAGAACTTCCTGATTAGCAGGCCTCCCCAAAGATACTGGTGTTCCAGTTGTTGGCACATCTGTTCCTCTGGTGGTTCACCTGCCCCCTCAGCACACAGCACTTGTTCCCATTTGTAGACTTGAGGACCAACATCAGCTCTGTGGTTGTTATCTCCCACACTTTTGGGACAGAAAGAAGATGCCTATTGCTCCATAGCTTGTATATAGCTACATGTCATGGTACAGCTGCTGTTTGCAACCCATTCATCAGAGGGGGTTTGTTTTCTTTTATCTGTCTTCTAAACAGCAGGCAGTCAGACTAAGACATCAGCTTCTGATTGTGTTCTGTTACAAAGAGTCCAGCAAGTAACTCAAACTTTGCTCAATTTTCCCCCTCTAACAATACACAGGGATGTCTCTGTAACTCGTGGATACAGATGTTATTTTATCAATTACAAGTGTCTGGATTGTAAATTGAAGATAAAACTGATAGAAATTGGTGCTGTATGGCACATTAGACAAACTGTGTGGACTATGCTCTGTCAGGGCCATACACAATTTTGATTTTCAGTTCTCAACTACTTTTCTAAAGGTGACAGCCTATGCTTTCTTGGTGTTATTCTCCTATTTAATAGTGCTAAATATGCATCAATGTTCTGAGTTCCTTTACCCGATTCCTCCCCTTTTTTAATAAACCAGAAGCTGTTCACAATGTCACTGCTCATGTGAAACCTAACATACACATATACAGATAGAAATATGTATGAACACATAGAATTGACAGTTCTGAGCTATGCTTTTTTCCTGAAACACAGTTGTGGTTGTTTTAATACTGCAGCACTGAGTCACCACCACTCCGGTGCTTTTAAATGGGATTCCAGCTAGCGCTGTCTGTTCCTTCCCTGTCTGACAGAGGTCTGTGAAGATCCTGTGACAGCTTCTTGTTCTGCTAATGCACTGGTTTATTTGCTACTGTGTCTTGTTCTCAGCAGTAGCGCTGGCATTCACAGTCTACAGTTCCTTGGGCAAGGGTTTTTTTTCATCGCTGGCTTTTTAAAACTGATTACCAGGTGTCATACAGTCAAGATCCAAAATGTGCTTTATTCTATGTTTAGCAATGCCTTGAAAGGCATTCCTATAAACTCTAGTTTATAAAACTAAACAGTTTTCTAACTCTAACACTTTACTCGGTTTACAGACATTTGTAATTGAAAGAAAAAAATACAATCTGTAACTGTGGGATACAGAGACAGTGTGTTTAGATGCTGGGGAAAAAAGGTGCATGAGGCTGAGTTATTCAACTCTATAGCACGCATTTTACATGCATGACACTCACTAGCCTTCCATAAGTGATATATGTAAACCTTTTATATCCATAAACTGTGTTCCAAGTTGTCCATTCCACTGGAATTCATTATTGCAGTTTCTCTCATATCATCTCTGAACTTTAGTAAGCCCTTCAGTTTCTCAAGCACGTTTACCGTTTATGTAGCCTATATTTAGTAGTCATCATTGCATATGAGTCCTTCCAATCTTCTTCTTCAGGCAGTTTAACTAGGCTAATATTTCCCTATAAACAGCAAATTCCGTTACAAAAGATAATTTATTTCTTTTCTCTTCAAATTGCTTTCTGATTTAATTTTAAAATAAAAATATTCAAATGAAAGCATGCCAAGTGTTGGGGCTGCCAGACGATACATAATTGTGAAAGTTGGCAACACTTTAGAATTAGAAGTTTGTTTTACATCATCCTACTATATTCCCTAACCTGTGATTTCAGACATCTCTGGTTTAGTCTTTACCAGTTCCTTAATTCTGTAGGGAATAGCAAACTGTTGCTATAGCAATATCAGATGTTTCAAATTTAAATACAATGGAGGCTAACAGAGAGAAAGATATTTTAGAACACAAATCATCCCTGTAAAATCACTGAACATGCTGTTTAACTGAAAAAAAAAAAAAGGGGGGGGACAGGGCTGGAATTATAAGACCCCAACTGTACTGTGTCCAACTCTGGAGTCCTCAACAGAGAAAGGACATCGAACTGTTAGAATGGGTCCAGTGGAGGGCCACAAAGATGATTAGAGGGATGGTGCACCTCTCTTATGAGGACAGGCTGAGAGACCTGGGGCTATTCAGCCTGAGGAAGAGAAGGCTTCAGGGAGACCTTCTAGCAGCCTTACAGTATCTGAAGGGAGCCTACAGGAGAGCAGAAGAGGGCCTCTTTGTCAGGAAATGTAGTGATAGGACAAGGGGTAATGGTTTTAAACTGGAAGAGGGGAGCTTTAGATTAGATATTAGGAAGAAATTCTTTGCTGTGAGTGTGGTGAGGCACTGGAACAGGTTGCCCAGAGAAGCTGTGGATGCCCCATCCCTGGAAGTATTTGAGGCCAGGCTGGATGGGCCTTTGAGCAAACTGGTCTAGTGGGTGGTGTCCCTGCCCATAGCAGGGGGGTTGGAACTTGATGATCTTCATGATCCCTTCCAACTCTAACCATTATATGATTCTATGACTCTATAATTAATTGGAAACTTTCCAGTTACCGAGAATCCTCTTTCCTCTAGCAGCTCAAGTTTTCTATTTAGAAATATTTGGATCTCTCTTCCAGGGGCACAATATGCATATTTCCTTTCTGTTCTTACATATGTGTAACTTAGCAGATGAGGTTTCCCTTGGAGTACACAAGGAAACTACCGGCCTGGGTTTGTCTAGATCATTTCTCCTGGATGCTCTGGGACAGCTGCCCTGCACTGGGAGCTAATGGGAGGGAAAGGAATGTGCAAGTCTTAAGGTGGCCCTCAGTTCCCACCTGTTGGCTGGGCGCTCCTGCTCAGACAGCAGTTTCCATTGTTCC
Source organism: Pedionomus torquatus (assembly GCA_013398155.1). Classification (NCBI taxonomy): domain Eukaryota; kingdom Metazoa; phylum Chordata; class Aves; order Charadriiformes; family Pedionomidae; genus Pedionomus; species Pedionomus torquatus. The sequence goes on along the minus strand of VZRU01018379.1, from coordinate 386,372 downwards.
ATAACCCTGGTAGAAAGTCCCCTGGTATCAGTGGGATGCTGGGGAAAGAGAGGGATTGACCAAAACATGTGAGCTAGTTGTTTTACTCTTCACAAAGGCATTTGAGTAGATGAAAAGAAATCCAGTTGCAGAAAAAAACCCCAAACATTATTTCTTTTGTGACTGGTTATAGCATTACAAATTTTTGCCTTCATCTGGTATCATCTAGCCTACATCTGCCCCTGCTTCCCTGATGGGAGCCTCTTGACTCCATCTCACAAGCCACCAACTACATCACACTGGCACAGGACTGAAATATTAGATAAAACATCCACATACAGGTCAATATGAACTATATAATGGAGCATGGCCATTGGACATCCTCAAGCTAGCAGCAACCCAGTCAGTTCCAGGGCAGAAGGCGGCACTATGTCAATGTGGTTTCTGCTTCTGTTAATTAACTGTGCTAAGAAGCAGGGTTAATTTAGCTCGGGGCAGTGTTGCAAGCTACAGAACTTTATGGATCATGTGATGCCACACAGCTACATTAGAACCCCTGGGAGCTAATTTAGAGTTTTTTGCTCCGGACTGTGTTGCATAGTGTAGATGTTACCCTTCAGTCCTAAAGAAAGTCTAGTGTTGTTCAGTGATACCATGAAATAACGGGCCAAGCTATTCGTAAACCTTCACCTCAGAGATGGCTTTTGTAATGATTGCATTAAACATTACCCCACAAAAAAGCACTGTCTGCACCAGGAGCAAGGTGCTACTCAGCATCATGACAGACCCTTGGTAAGGTTGAAGAGTTGTTTTCTTGTTTTTCACTTCACTTTCCCAATGAATAAATCAGGGAGAGTCTAAGTGGCCTCCATCTTAGACAGGAGCTGTCTGAAGTCTGCATATTGGCCCACATGAAGGAGTCTAAGAAAATTCTTAGATTGAAAAATTAGAAAACAAATTAAAGAAAATCCTGTATTTTCAGTTTTCATAGTCCTAATATTAATATAGTGAATGACAAGCACTAAAACATTTTTCTTCAACCGGTAGCCTAACTTAAGTACAGACCACCATCAAAAATATGTGACTACTTTCCACTTTTGAATAGCTGAGGAAATAACTGAAGCTGCTATAAAGTTGCCACACAGAGTCATAAGGATGACCCAGTGAAGAAAGTCTTCAATGACAACAGCAGGAAATGTTTATCCAACTATAAAAGAGAAAGTCATGCACATCTTGACCGTTTTGGAAGTAAAAGATATCTTCTTTTCAAATACAGTACCTCAACTATGACCTTTTTATTTCAAATGGTAGCTGAAAATGTCTTTTATTTAACCTAAGGGATGCCTAATTTATATATTTAAAACACAAAAGAAGTTACAGCTGGCCTGTCAGCAATATAGAGTCACTAACCAACCCAGGAATATATTTAATGTAATCATTATCATGAAATGGTTAAATATACTTGAATACAGCAAAACACATTTGAGTAGAGAAGTGTAATGATAAAGTAGAAATAGACAGTTTTCACAAAGATTCTACTCCTTTTGCTAAGACCCATCAACCACTGAACTCTCCCTCACTTGAACATGGTTCTGCAATCAGCTTGCATGCCCCATAGGGGGACCATGGCTAGAGGGTACTGCTGTGTTCCGTCATCCTCTCCCAGGATGGGGTCAGGTATTCTTAAACTATTTCTAAGGAAATATTTTGAATGCATTTGTTAATAATGGAAATTTTTATATGCCATGTACGGCCTTCCTATGGAGTTCTTATTTCCAGTCCCATACTTAGTTTACCAAATAATTTTTTCCACAAGTTCATACTATTCTATGTGTTTTTCACATAAATAGAGTTAAAATAGAGCTGCCAAGGAAGCAAGTAATGACTATAGTTAAAACAGCTTGAAGTGCTTATTAGTGTTCAACTCGAGTGCTGGAGCAGGCAAACTCAAAGTTCAGGAGAATTTTACTTGCCTGAATCCCAAAGTGGATCGCTCAAACACATCTGTTCTTGTGGCATGCCAGATATGGTGGCTGTCCTCATGGACTCTCACACCAAATTGTGTAGATCTAAATGGATAATGCTAAACAGAGATCACCAAGCTGGAGTGAGACCAGCTTGAGGACATGGAGCCCAGACACAGCGACATGGGGAGTGAATCCCAAGGGTGCTATTGTGGAAGAAGCCCTTGCTGCCATGCTCCCCAAAAGGCCGGGAGTGGAGGTTGGGGTATCTCAGCAGTCTGGAGGCTTCCTCCTGGCTTGTCCCCAGCAGGAGCTGCTGAGCAAGACATGCCCTGGGTTCATGGCAGGGTAGGACAGGCTGGCAGCCATGTTAGGGGATGACTAGCTGGGCCTGCACCTTGGCACTGGCAGGGAAAACACCTTCATCCTCCGCAGTGTACCCTAGATGCTCAGGAGCAAGATTTTTTACTTTCGTTCCACTAAGCATGGGGCCATCCCTTCTTCTCCACCAGAAGATAGGAAAAGGAGGCCTAAATAAAGGAGCTGCTGCTGTTGGCTGCCGACTAACACTGGAGTTTTCTGTATAATTGCTCAAAGGGGGCTTACATTTTCTTTCACAGCTGTAGGGAAAGCAGCAGTTTGCATCACATTATGTCCACTTTACACCAAGATCCTAGCTGTTTTACACGTTAATGAGTTTCTCAGTATTCACAGTATTTTCACCTGTCCTCCTACTATGTGTACCTTCCTCTCCATTTCCATCACTGGCTGAAGGTGGTTTCCCAGGAGATGACTTGGCAGTTCCTGCTCTTTCCAAGACTGAGCGTTTATTGTCACTTAGAGGAAGGGCAGGTTATTTTTGTCCATGTCCTCCTGCGTTGCCTTAATCTAACTAACAAGAGGTAGGCACCTGCCAGAGGTGCAGCATGGACTCTGTGCTGGCTGGCTGCCGTCTTGGGTGAGGCGGCCACCCTCTGGCTTCATCCCCTACCACCTCCCCGGCAGTCGTTCCCACCGGTGGCAGCCGAGGGGTGAGCCCTTCCCTCTCAAGGTCACCCCGCCGCTCCTTTACCAGAAAGGTGCGTTTTACAGAGATCCCAGGAAGTCTGTGGTAGTCTTTGTCTCTGAGTGCAGAATTAACTGCCGTCTCCCTGTGCTCAGGGCCCGCTTCAAAGCCCTTTGAAATTGGTGGGGATTTCTCCATCCACTTCAAAGGGCCCTGGCTCGTGGGCGTACAGCACAGGGTGCACTGGTTAATTTTTAAACTCCCATTACCTGAAAACTTGTAAAGTGTACTGGAGCGTAGGGCTGGGGAAGAGCTTTCTGAAACAGTTGACAAGGCACAGCTGAAAAGACTGGGATTAGGGATTTCTTTCTTTACTATTTCTCTTTTTATGCCCCACACATGCCTTTTAATCATTCCATGTAATCATTTACCTGTGTTTTCTGCTGTCCTGCACCTTTTGCACGTAGTCATTCCCCTTGTGGCAGCCTACACAGTGATGTGTGGGGTGCAGTAAGGTTCTGGAGTGCTCAGGACTTGCCTTAGCTTACCATACATTTCTGACCAGCCCAGAGGTTCAGAAACCCCAGTAGTGTTTGAGTCTAGCCCATACCATCACTGGGATGGCTCTGCAAGACATGTGCTGGCTTGGCAGAGAGCTGGGCAGCCATCCCTCCCTGCCCCCCTGCCTCCTCTGGGGTATGGACCCCAAGCTATCCTCTCCGTCACCACTTGGGACGGTTACTGTGAGGATGAGGAGAAGTTCTTCAATGGTGTATAAAGGCTTAAATCATTTTTGGCTCTGATTTGTGAGGTATATAATGATACAGTGTGAGATATATATTTTTTTAAAAAAGAACAAACGAAAAACACCAAAAGAAGACATTTTCCTTTTATTCACTTTCCCAGGAGAAAATCCAAAGTCTCATCCAAAGTCCCCTCATTCACCCATTTTACATCCTAGTTCCAAGAGCAATAAATTAAATTAAAATAAAATAAAGAAAGAATTTGAAAAGCAGTTTTTAAAGTAGTGAAGTTAAGCAAGGAAAATTTTATTTAAAGAGCAAAGAGTATATAAACACACCTCTGAATTGACTTGTAGAGTAGTCTCCCAAAGGAAACAGTGGAAATCAAACTGCTTCAATAATTTAAAACTAGACTGGACAAAACACTTAAAAATATAGGGCAGAAAAGAAGCCTGCCTTGGCAGGAGATGAAGTGGATGACTTAATAGGTCTTTTTCCTCTCTAGCCTGTTTTATTTTATGTTTTATTACTGTAGATGACTCAATGTTAACAAAGCGTAGTTTATTTCCTAACAACTGTTTGCAACAGGACAGTATATGTCTGTGTCATTATACCTTATTAATTATGCCCAGTTATCAAAAGGCTCTGGATGTGCTAAATAGGGTTTATGCATGAAATATTGGGCGAGTGTCTATGTTTTAGGGCTGCATATGTGAGAAGAACGGCAAAGTCATCCATCAACCCCATAGATCATCCTAAAAAGGCATGATATATGTCACGTCACTGTCTTTTGATGCAGCCCAGAAAGCCAACCGTATCCTGGGCTGCATCAAAAGAAGTGTGACCAGCAGGTCACAGGAGGTGATTCTGCCCCTCTACTCTGCACTCGTGAGACCCCACCTGGAGTACTGTGTCCAGCTTTGGAGTCCTTGACATAGAAAGGACGTGGACCTGTTGGAACAGGTCCAGTGGGAGGGCCACAAAGATGATTAGTGGGATGGAGCACCTCTCCTATGAGGACAGGCTGAGGGAGCTGGGGCTGTTCAGCCTGGAAAAGAGAAGGCTCCGGGAAGACCTTCTAGCAGCCTTCCAGTATCTGTAAACATAAGTTAGACACATGGAGAATCTAATGTTAAGAATACTGAATAATTCTTCAATGCATGTCAGAGAAATATCTACATAGAATGATTTGGCTACTTTTGATATTGCTTCAGGCCAAAATATACCAGATGATTTCCTTATGTCCCTTTCAGCCCTGCTGTTTATGAATTTCTGAATCAAAGAAGAAGGTGTGTGTGGAGAGAAAATTGCTGAGAGGGAACTGACAAAAAGGCTTATGAGACTGGTGTGGAAAAGACATGCATTCAAATATTTATACTATTGTCTAATTTGTACGTTTGTCACGCTATCTTAAAAAAGGCAGAAATTGACATCTGGGAATCATTACAAATTTTTTCAGTTGTCACGCTGGCACTGTAATCCAGAAATGAGAATGATGGAAAGGTGTATTTACAAAGATACTGAGATGTGTGTGGTAGTCCTAGCCTGAGGATTGAGAAGCTGCCAGAGTGTGTAATTTAATTTTCATGAAGGGGTAACAGACCCTGTGTTTATTAGAGGAATGGAGATGCCATAACCTTCCTAGTTTTTGCCTGTCGAAAACAATACTTTCCCAACATTTCCCATGCTGTCTTCTTTGCAATACCAGGAAAAGCTTTTGTCAGCATTTTTTGACCATGTTAATGCATATTGGCCTGTGGCAGTGGGCACATTCCACATACAAATGGCCTAAACCATTCAATTTTAATATCTGGGTTACCACGGAGAAAAGTTCTCTTAGCATCTCAGTTATTTCTGCTTCATGAACCTTGGACACAGCTTTAGGCTATCTGAGTTTCACNATTCAATTTTAATATCTGGGTTACCACGGAGAAAAGTTCTCTTAGCGTCTCAGTTATTTCTGCTTCATAAACCTTGGACACAGCTTTAGGCTGAGTTTCACATCTAGAAATGCCTGGAATAGACTGAAAGGAATCAGTACTAGATACGTTGTGCACCTCCATCTCATTCATTCATGTTTTCAGGAGATCAAATGGAAATGTAAAACCATCTGCATCTGAGAAGCAAAATACTAGCTAAATCTTCAGATGATAAATCTGATTTTGCCATTACTACAAAATGTTTGGAGTTTCTTTTTAATGCTTATATCCCATTTTGATGATAATCAACACAGTGATATCTCTTGTGGTGAGAACATGGGCTTTCAGAGTTTGCTTTTTTATTCTTTCAGTATGTACTAAAAAATTGCCTTTCACTGCTCCCTTCTCTTTCTTACATGGGATTTATGTCTTCTCTTGTGTTCTTGCTCTCCCTTTAGTTCCCTTTGTTCTCTCAGTAGAAAGCATACCATAAATAACTGAACACAAGTTATACCCTCGTCAGAGCTGCCACCCTTTACTGGTACCAACAAGCATGTAATTTCCATAGTGATGAAGTTGATAAAACAAAGCAGAAAACACCACCAAGAGTGTCATCCATTCTCTGCTGTGCCACAAGTCTCTAGGTCCTTGTTTCCTGCAGCTCTGCTCGTATTTTTTCCTTTTACTAGCCTAAGGTGAGACATTTGGAGAGCTCCTTGGGCAAAATTAAAAAGTTGGTGGCACAAACAATTTGGAACTGTCACTCTTATTTTCCACATCTGAAGATGATCAGAGGACTGCAGCACCTCCTATGAGAACAGGCTGAGAGAATTGGGGTTGTTCAGCCTGGAAATGAGAAGGCTCTGGGGGCACCTTCTAGCAGCCTCCCAGTACCTAAAGGGGGCCTACAGGAGAGATGGGGAGGGACTCTTTACCAGGAAATGCAGTGATAGGACAAAGGATAATGGTTTTAAACTGGAAGAGGGGAGATTTAGATTGCACATTAGGAAGAAATTCTTTGCTGTGAGGGTGGTGAGGCACTGGAACAGGTTGCCCAGGGAAGTCATGGACGCCCAATCCCTGGAAGAGTTCAAGGCCAGGTTGGATGGGTGTTGTGCAAGATGTGGCCTAGTAGAAGATGTCCCTGCTCAGGGCAGGGGGATTGGAACTAGATGTTCTTTAAGGTTTTTTCAAACCCAAACCATTCTATGATTCTATCTCTTATTTTTCTCCTACACCCACTAAAGTAGTTGCAATGCTACCCTCTCCGTTAAACTGCACTCCGCAAAATAATTTGGCAGTTCATGTTCCAGTCCTAGTTGATAGCCTATTTATAGCAGCAAATTTAAGTAGAGTTACATGTTCACATTTACCCTTCTGTTTTATTTTATTGTATTTTTTTTCTTTTACTGTAAGAATTTAAACTGTACTAAAGTTGTCAAGATGTGCAAAGTAAACCACCAGAAATGACCTGAATGTTTGTCTGATGTTGCAGAGGAGAGTAGATGATGAAAGAGATGAAACTCATCAGAAGCAGCTGACCCTTCTTTGCTGTGCATCACAAATCCTCACATGACCAAGAACCCCATGAACCACTGAAACTTAAGGGTAAAGAAGGCTTTGAGCATGAGTCACAAGCAGAAGTGACTCATGACTCCTACGAACAGAAGTGACCCAGCACTGGGTGGGTGCGGGGGGGCAGCAAACCAACTGGAGAGTGGATGGCAGACACAGGATACCCTCCCACAGCCTCTAATGATTTTCACCTGGAGGTGGGTGTTTGGATAACAGTGTTAGCACAATAAGGTAATGTAGGCTTAACCCATGGTCTGCATTTGAGCTGCTTGCAACAGGCTGATGGCATCTGATTTATACTGCAACATGCCTCTGATCTCTTTAAGACCTAAAGTAATGGGAGGGGCTTAACACCAAAAATTATCTGTGCTGTACTTTTTAATTTACAAGTTTGAATGAGTCACTCTGGGTGCTCTGGTTTTGCTGAGAGTAAGAAACACCCAAACGTAACACTTAAAAAAAAACAACAACCAATCCATACTTCAAAACAAAATAAATCAAATCAAACTAGAACACGGCTAAGGCAGAAGTTGGACAATTCTTGAAGTTGGCAGCCACATGCTACTGACTGAAAAGGGTGTGCATCACTTGGCTTCAGGATGAGAAAAATACCCTCAACAACATTTAAATAACATTTAAAGTACAAATTATAAAAGATTGAAAAATAATTTCCAGGCTGGCTGCAGGGCATGTGCTAAGATTTCTAGTAGAGGCTAATGGAACCACACCCCTTGTTATCACATATGGTGTGGTCTGGAGAGATGCCATTGCAATTATTGGCCTTTTGCTGAAGCAATTAGTATGAGGGAGACAGTAATTTACTGATGGGAAGCAACAACCAAATTCTTAACAAAGCAAACAAAGCTCAAAAACCAAATCAGTCCACAGTCCTCCCTGTAATTTGGAGATGAGGAGGAAACTGGAGAGATGAACCAACAACAGAGGATTGACGAAGAAAGGGACACTTTAAAAATGCCTTGAGATTGCAGACCTGGGAATTTAAACTCAAAACTCTGTCTGACAATGTAAGTTTTGAACTCAAGACACATATTTATTTTATATTTATAAATCTGCTCAATTCTACAGTAGTTAACCCATATATTCATATTTGAAAGACAAGAAGTGTCTCCAGCTCTGTACGCTGACCAGGAATATTTCCCAGTCGGTGGTTCTGAAGGTGTGCCAGATCCACATTAAAACTCTATTTATTTCAGTGTGAGCAGTGGGACTACACCTGACCATTCCTCTTGAGGCCCCTTGATGTCCACACAGAGAAATCCCAGAAGCGTATCAGACGAGAGCAATTGCCCTGTGTATTCTCCAGTATGGGTAATCTGAGCAATTCAGGTGTATTGCTGTGGCTAAGGAAAACATCATCCCCTTTTTTTGCAAACATTCCTCTCCAGCTCCACAGCCAGGCTGGCTCTGCCAGCCGCCTTAAGCAGTTTAAACTTGTACCAAATCTTGAAGGTACTTGCTCTTTCAGGGTGGAAGAAAGGCTGATGTGGCCAAAACATACATCTTTTCCCCAAGCATCTCTGTTAGTTTCATGATAAATATGACTTCTCCCTCCAAGACTTGCCTCAAAACATTTCTATTTTCATCAGTAAGCCAAGGGTACATTTTCACCAAAGTTTCAGCTGTCTCAACAAAGTGCTGCTACATACCTGACACACAGAAATGTAAATAAGTACAATAAGACAGTAAGATGAAATGAAAAAAAAAAAAAAAAAAAATCAGTGGGGTTTTTTTGTTTGGTTGGTTTTTTGTTTGGTTGGTTTTTTTCCAGGAAGATTGAGATCCCAGAGCTTTGAAATATTTACTTTTCGTATTGTATTCACACTCATAACCCTGTCTTCCCTTCCAGTTAAGCTAAGATTCTGATTTTAGCTAGGCTGTGTTTTCTTTTACATGGATACAAGGTACCTACTCCCTGTACCTTCGACCTCACAGAAAGGCTGGCCATAATCTTGGGCTTCTGTGCAGCAAGCATTTATGCATGCATTTGACTTCATGTTCTTCAGTTACATTTCACTCCTAGTCCTTTTGTTATGTAAGAAATGCTGTATAATACCATGTGCTAGAAAGGTATGAGCTATACAGCTAATATTCCTTTGGAAACTTTTAAATTACTCTCTTTTGACATAACTTTTTTTAGACACGATTGATTTTGGACTATGTCATTTGTTTCTTGTTGACTAGAGGGCAGCAGCCCTGACATTTGATCAGATCCACGATATTAATTCATATAAAACATTTTGCTTGGGTTTTATTTATTTAATTAATGAATGAATTAAAAGAAAGACACAGATTGTTCCAGATCAACTAACACTAATACTTCTAGGTCCAACATCGTTGTAAGTGGTATAGTACCAAATACTTTGATACATTACTCTCGTGTCTATGGGATCATTTTAGACTTGATTTTGTGGACATTGCTATGTAAATCCATAAGCTACAAAGGTAATTGTGTGCTCTATAGAAGGAAACCATGATTTTTCACAAATGTAAAGCATGAATTTTTAAGCTGTGGAATGAGGCTGCCCCAAGTAAGGTATATAGCCTAAAGAGACACAGTTTAGGCATAATAGGCGATTAGCAGATTTTGAATAAGGAAAGGGAAGACATAAGGAAAAGCAAGCTTCTGATTACATAGTTTAGGAGAAGACATATATGGGATTGTAGCTAAGGTGACTCAGTATTTCCCAATGTTTTAATTTTTATATTCATATTTTCAGTTTCTTCCACAAAATGGAATTTTTCACAGTATGTCTTTTCCTCAAGTTGAACTTTGTGGTCAAGTTTTCAGGAGAAATGGTTGAATTTTCAGGTGAAACCCAAGAACTGATGTTGAAGGAGTGCATTATTTTGCCAACACTGATCTTCTCAACAAACAGAAGAGTTTAAATATTCTTGGTTTTTATTTCAAGGACTTGAGAACAGTAAATGTGAGGATATTGTTTCAAGAACAGCTCTTTTATTTACCCCTGGGCAGTTCACCTGGTTCTGACATCATGGCAACAGTTCATATCCTCAATGGAAACGTGAGGTGTGTAATAGGCGTATTCTTCAAGAATATCATCTGCACTGAACATATGCCATCCACATATACAATATGTGTGTTATGAAGCTTCCAATCAAGTGGAAGTGGAAAGTCCTGGAAAGTCCTTTTGTATCAGCAAGAGCTACAGTGGCACTGTGCTTGCAGATTGAAAGAGGGAAAATTGTCTCAGTGATCTCTTGACTGGAGAACTGATAGTATGGAAGTAAAAGCAATAACAGGATTTCACAGGAGCAAGTGAAATATACAGGATGGGGCCAAAGACATGAGTCAAGCCGAACTCTCTACAGTCCTCTGCTGTGCAACCTGCTGGCAGCATATATGGATCCTTCATCGCTTTCCAGTGATTGTCCCACAGGGAGGATAAAAGTATTTTACTGTAGCCTACTATTTAGTTTGTTCTGGAAATAAAAGTCTCTGCTGTAGATCTGAAGGTAAGAACCTTATCAGCAATGCACTTTGGTAGCCTGCTTGGCTCCATATATTGCCACTTTTGAAACACTGTGTTAAATGAACTTGAAAATTTCAGCGAAGCGTTTCAGGCACTGCCAGACTTCACCTTTCCCTGCAGAACAATTGCTTACTGAGAGATCTCTTACTATTTGCTGTGGTGAGGATTTCATATAGAACCTAAAATGAACAAGTGCTCTGGGCAAAAGTCATCATTGGTGCTGCCCAGAGGCAGACAATCACATTTCACAATGATGTTTCAAAATGTGGGGTTTTTTTTGCTTGCATCTGTGTTCATTGACATAAAACCAAAACCTTTTCTCAAAAGTATTTGAGAAAATAGAACAGCATCAAAATATATGTTTTGAAATGAAAAGCAGAGAGATTTCTGCAGAGGTGGCTGCTGGGAATCCTACTGGAAAAGCAGTGTTCTGCTTGCTTTGGAGCTTGCTTCCTATGATGACCCTGAGGATTATGTCAAAACCAGGGATGTCTCTGTGAAACATTTCTTATTTAGCAAAACAACCTGTTGAAACAGAATTTAATAAAAAATACTCTGACCAGGCCTATTTTCCGTATGCAGGTGGCTGTCTGAACCAGCATTTGGTTCAAAAACTAAACCATATATTTGGTCTATATGATGGACCTTCAACAGCAACACTTCTAGCTAAGTAATTAGAGGCCCATCTTGAGTCTCCTTCTATATGGTCTTTTATACCTACTGACATATATTATTGTATTCTAAAGAGAAGTATTTTATTTTCAAAATTTGACTGAAAACTGTTCTTCTTGAATGTTTAGAACAGGCACAGCACCACAATTTACAGATGAGATATCTGTCTGAATTAAGAAACTTTTGGAAATCTCACACTAGCCACAGAGTCTTGTTAAAGAGAGACATGTAAAACTTCTGAAAAGCTACTGAGAATACTTCAAACAGGAAGATTTACACTTGTTGATCTTGGTTGTGGGAATCTGAGCATTTTCTTGCTTGATGTGTTTTATGAGTTGAGTATTCAATCACATAATAATTTCCCTTTATATTGGGAAGGAGATACTTTCAAGTGCGTTGGAACATTAAAATAATAACATTAGGGACTGCATATTAAACAGGCACACAGACACTGTAATTAATAAACTCTCTTCCCAGGAGAAAAAAATAACTCAAAAATTTGAGTGTGTGGAAGTGCACATTTAAAGCCACAAAGCAATTCAAGTAAGTGAGTAAGGGAAGCGAGAGCTGAGTTGTATGGACCTTCCCTTTGGGGTCTTTGGAGCTGGCTTGCAGTCACTCTGGTTTCTAGTACAAGCCAGGACAATTCAAGCTAGATGGTGATTCTCACTGCATTTCAGCAGTGAATAAGGATGCTATTCAACTTTCCAAAATTCTAAGAAACCTCTTGAACACTTTGATTTCTTCCACTACCTGGAATATTCAAAGACCTGTTCCTGGAAATACTCTCGGATTTAGATTCAAGTCTTTCACAGGTTGTTAGCTAAGTAATCATGTAGCATATAAAACTGTTCCATAATTGAGTTTTGCTGCTTTTATCAAGTATTTCGGCTATGGCATATCTATTTTGAAATCACGGTCCAGAAATTTTCAGTGAATACACAGTAAAAAATTCTAACAAGGTTCTCCCTCTTTAGCAGACATTTGCTAAAGGATTTCACAATAACAAAGTGTGTTTTCAGGATAAAACCCCATGCAAACTAAATATGCTACATTCTGTGAGGGAACACCAACAGTTTTCCATCTTCATTAAACATGGGTTGGACCCAAACTTTTTTGCTCTAGTTAGTAATTCATATTACATGTTCCAGTGCTGACAGGTCTGGACTCCTTCCAAAATGCTATTGATACAGAAGGCTGCATGATTTCTGACACTGGCTAATTTTTGAACAATGTTATTTATCTGTTTTTCAGAGAAACAACTGTGTGACTTATGGTTTTATTTTATGAACAGGCTGTATTCATTTTACTAGCTTGCATGTGTAATGTGGCAGAGTATCAAAATGACTATCTGGACAACCAAGACAAATGGGAAAACTGAGTTGTTTGACTATTCTAAGCTCTGGGAATGGTTTAAAAACTATTTCTCCTGGCTTGTCCCTTCCTGATTCCATTCACTGCTTTCTTTCCTTTTGTCTGGGCAGCAGCAGTTTTCCAGGCAGGAGTTATTACATGGCCCAAGAGTCTTTTTAGCCAATTAACTTTTCTCCATAGTGTACATGCAGCCAAATGAGGTCTCAGGAGTGAATGAGGCGTTGTTTCCTTCTAGTCCTTTGAATGTACCTCCAGTTTGAAACAATGATATTTTTACACCACCTCTTTTTGCACTTCTTTTGTACAATAGAATTTCCAGCTAATCTCATTCCTTAAAACTTCATTAAAGGAGAAAGTTCTGATGAATCTCATGCTCGAAGCAAGACCCATCACAATGTTGCCCATTGTTAAATTTTGATTAATGTTCTCTGTCAATTTCTGACTCACTCTCTTTCCAGCATGTGCAAATATTTAGTTTCTTTCTTTTTCTGGAGCATGTTCTGTAAAGCCCCTTGCTGTCGTATCCAAGCAAATTTTCAACATCAACAATATTACCAATAGAGCAGAGCTTTTATGACATCCTTCTTTTAAGAGTCTCAGACTGTTCAACTTCATCTCAGCATTCACATTAAGCAACTAAGTGCTATTCTGTTGTTTTTCACAGAGAGAAAACCATGGGATATAACACTGGGAAATATCTAACTGCAGGTCTGCAGCTGCAGGATAAATCTGAAGTGGTAGAAAACATCCAAACATATTGAAGGCAGAACTGAGGTCTGCAATCCTTATGAGGACAGCTTCACAGTCATGTATTTGATGCTAACAAAAGTGAACTGGTTGGAGTAAATTTTTTTAAGCCTATGCAGGTTTGTACCTACTTCAACCATATCCATGAATAAATGACCATCTTCCTTTCCTTGAAAGTCCAGATTCAAAACCTTTAAAATAAAGCTTATTTAGGCGGGCTGTAATCTGAAGCTCATCCTTGATGAGGCTGTTTAAAACAGAACCTCACTCTCCAGGTTGATTAGTGAATCAGACATCTAGTGGTCTTTTGCTACTTTATGCTCTTACATAAACTTTCAAAGACTGCAAGATAAACCTTAACACAAACCTTCCTGCTTAGAAGCAGAGTCTTTCAAAGTCAAATGACACCCTGGGCCTCTAGGTCACTAAGCTCTCATACCATGACCAGGAAGTTCCTCATTCTTCAGTTCTCTACAGCCCTTCAGGCTGCTTTCTCCTTTCTTCTAACTCCCTACTCTTTTAGCATCTTTTCCAGTTCTCTCAGCAAAGGGTGGTTGTACTTGAGCTTCTAGAGTACTCCTGATTTTGCCAGAACAGGGCTGATCTTCTGGGAATAAGCTCTACCTCTCTGATCATAAGAATGCTGAATTAACATAGTTCTGCAATTCTTGCAGCTCTCATAGGAAGATCTCAAGAACCATGTATACATTGCAAATAGAAATAGGTCAAAAGCCCCTCACCAGAGAAAGGCTTTTGGTTTTCCCTGCAATCAGTGGTTTCTACATGGATTTTTTTTCCCAGTCAGTATGAAATCACAGCCCAGCCTCCCTCCAAAACTACTTTTGCTTGATATGTCCTGTCCCTTGTTCCCAAATTTGTAATATCCAAGTTAAAAAAACCACAACCAAACAAAACCGACTCCTCACGCTCTGTCCTCTATGAAAAAAGGTGTCTTTATAACACTGTAACTTTTATTGCTGATGTGAAAAACAAATCTTTGTTTTCCATTAATCAGAAACAGGCATGAATCCGGTCTCAGCAGTGCCACTGAAAGAGATTGCTTGATTGCTCTCTGGAATTAGCCATGGCTCCTGGTGTCCTGCTGTCTGGAAGAGAGCCTTCTCTGTTGCCTGATGGTCACTAGGTATTTCTTCCTGTTCTGGCCCCCGTGAATAACACTGGTATTCTTTGGTACACCGGAGGTGCGTATTACAGCACTGTTAAGAGTCATGGTTTATATTTCACTGTGTATTTGGGTGGGGAATGCTTTGTTGTTGTCCAGTCATCTTGAAATCACTCTTAATGCACGCCAAGTTAACTAAAGATATAAGTAAAAGCATTCATTCACAGAAACCAAGCAGACCACGCAGCTTAAAAGGCTTACAAAAGACAAAGGTGATGAAAAGAGAGAAAGAGGGCTCTTCATCTGTTTGAAGTACAGGATGGCTACACTAGCCTAGCAGCTCATGCCTGCTTCAATGCCCATGGGAGGCACTGCACCAGGGGAACTTACTGGGAACATTTCCAGTTTGCCACCAGTTCAATTACTAAGGTACAGAGCAGGTATTGCATATCTATATTCTACTAGCCAAGGATCCAGAAGGCTTCTCCATCATGTTTTCTTCAGGATCTCCTTAGTCTAACATGCAGAAGACCATAGGCAAGCTAACAATTGTGTCTTTATGATGCTACTGTCTGTGAAGTCAACTGGGTCCCCCCACTAGTGCCCATGAACTTCTCTTGCTCTTCCAACGTTTGTGAC
Source organism: Pedionomus torquatus (assembly GCA_013398155.1). Taxonomy (NCBI): domain Eukaryota; kingdom Metazoa; phylum Chordata; class Aves; order Charadriiformes; family Pedionomidae; genus Pedionomus; species Pedionomus torquatus. The sequence goes on along the minus strand of VZRU01018379.1, from coordinate 371,119 downwards.
CCTTCTGTATCTCTTGGGTTACAATAGCTGCACCTGGTCAGGCACTACCCAGACCTATTTCTCTTCACACCCATTTCCCAATGGAAGTGAAACTGATGGTCTTTGAGATGAAGGAGGCTACACTTTGAGGCAGGGAATGGCAGAGGAGAAAATATGTTTCATGCTGAAGGTAGTTGCCATATGGCAGCTTTCATAAGAGTGGAAATTCTAGTTCAGTCCAAGGGCCACATGGGTCAGTTTTTTCTCTTTCAAGAGCCACAAGTAGATCCCTTTGAAGAATAACTCAAGCAAACTCTCTTTTCTGTCCTGCCCCAGTGCTCTCTTAGTGTTCATTTGCATCTCAAGTGATTCCCCGAGCCTTGAAAACACTTGAAATCAAGTGATTTCCTTTGTGGTTTATTTAGTAATTCCCAAGGTGTTTGATTTGTCCCTCCTGAACCCATTTAAACTTGATGCACCTCCATGGAGTTTCTGTGCGGTGCCAGAAAAGCCACTGACTCAAGCTCTTCTGATACTACAACAGACAGAATGTATATGGGCATATATGCCTGCATATAGCTGTCGGCTCATGATGTCATTCTGGCACCTAAACTAGCATGTATCACCGCTTTCCTGGTATGGCTGCAGGATGAATATATTGCATACCAATACTCATCAGTGATTATAGCAGGAAACATAAGGACTTCTACTACGCCATGACATACCAGGGCACCTCAGCTTCAATCACTCTTGAGTATACAAATTAAGTGATGCTTTTTGAGTATGCATCTACATAAACCTAAAGTGACTATAAAAGCACTAACTTACCACAAAGGGAAACTTTAAAAAGCAGATTGATATTTGTGAAGTACTTCCAGTGATAAACGGTCTGAAATTTGACCTGGACGACCTACTTCTAGAAAGCTGAGAGCATGTAGTTGAATACATTATCACAATACTTTCCCACAAGAAAGCTGGGCAAAGGTTATGCGGACTACCATAACCTGTTGTACTCGGTGCAACCTCAGTACTTGCTTAATCAGTGTTCCTCTGAGGACTTAATTAATAACAAAGATAAATCAAAGTTACATTTTCCTGATCTGGATCCAAACGTAGCTGCAATCTGAGGTAGCTCGGATGCGTGATTTCTGAATAAGAATTGTCAGAAATAGTGTGTTCCTCTCCCCCAGTATATCTGAAGTGAAAGATGACTTTGCGAGTCAAAATAAAGTGCTGCTGGCACCGTGAGAGAGGTGGATGCTAATGTTGCAATTCGACAGAAGAGCTAAAAGTATAAATGCGATTCTGCTGCCATCTTTTAATTAAGAGCATTAACATTTCTGTCTTTGGCCTCTTTCTTAGGACTGGCCCATACTTACTCCCAGGAGCACGAGGCAATTCTGTAATAGAAATAGCATGTCCTTTCTGATCCTTGGCGGGCTGTTTCTAGGAAATTGAGTTGCGTTCTGAGAAGATGAGTCTATCAACCTATGTTCTTCGGCAACACACTGAAAAGCTGAGTTGCCTTTTGGACATGGCAGCCTGTTTTTTTTTACTGTGATTCACAGTTGGGGTTGAGGAAGCCCTCAAAAGCTGCATTTTCTCCTGTCCCCTAGCTATGTGGATGACTTCCACTGCTGTCAAGCCATGTCTCACCGAGTGCTCTTCCCTGTTCTAGTCCCTTGTTCACACTGCAGCATGGGATACAAGAAGATTGCTGTGCTTGGGCACTCCTAAAACTAATGATATGGGTATTTCACGACAGTTTCTGAAGACACTGAGGCACAAGAAGAACATCAATATTTTAGAAGAACATTTGCTGTCTTCTTAATATTCCTTCAGTGTGAATCTGGTGCCACTCTGTAAATATTTATGCATACAAAACTAATAAATGGCCCAAAAAATTAGAGATTTATGACAATATATTTTTAAGCATTCAACAGATAATCATGTTGTTTATTCTCAGGGTATAAAATCTTCTAGTTTACATATCCTCCAGTATGGTGCTCATAGCAATCTAGAACATATGACTACTGAATCTATTACTTCGTCTTTCTTTCTTATAAAATTAATGTTAGCATAAAATATAAACAAAATGTCTTATTACCTGAACATGAAAGTCTTAAGTTAAAATCATACTCAAAAAGTGAATACCTCATTCCAGAAGAGAATAATGTTTATTGGTTCTAAGTATATAAATGAATTTACATATCTAAAAACAGCCCCAACTTTTTAGACCTGGCCCAGCATTACCATGTTCTTTGTATTTTCAAGACTGAGTTATAATTTTTAATACATTATTTTGAGAGTGAGACACCTAGATTAAGCCTGATGTCCAAGAAATGCTGAGCACACAATAATCAGGCCCTTCTGACATTTCTTGCATTGGGCATTTGAGTCATATAGTAAACCCTTGAAATTTCTTATCACTTTTTATATTATGATAGTGATGTTAATTACCAGGTTAGTTCTATGATTCTTTGATTATGGTGATACAGAGCATTATCCATGCTGCTAAAATATTGATTACTTGACATGGTTAAGGTTAACTAACAGGATTCATCAGACAGCATTTGTAGGATGCCACTTATTTTAGAATGTACCTTGAAAACGGGCAGGTTCTCCAGAAATTCATTTATAGTGTAGCCTTCATAACAAAAGAAGATTCCATCTGCAAGAAGAGATAGAAACATACCCTTTTGGAGGCACAGAAATAATATTCTCATGAGAGATCTCTTGCTGGTATTTTCTTGCATAAGTAGGTTCAATGAGGCTGTTCTTGTTAGCATTGATCAGTGCGAAAAGGGGGTATGCCTATTTCTGAAAAGCGATAATAGAAGAAATAATAGAAATAAATGAATTCAGTTTGCAGTAAGGATTCCTCAAAAGGTAGTTCAACATAATTTTTCATCTAGGGTTACCACTCATCCCCACTGTCAATTCCGAGAAGCCACTATTTCGGAATTAATTTTCACAGCTGCTCACAGAGAAAGAAAATATTTATCCATATGTAGGAAGTGTCTTGAGATCTCTATGTGAAAGGTTTTGTTCAGGTGAGCAGAATATAATTTTTATTCCATTATATGTGATTGAATTTGTTCCACAATTGCTTTCCTGACAAAATTTTTGTTAGCTTCTGTGGGTGACTTTGTTTTTGGCTCTGGTCTCTCTTTCAGAATGAGTACACCCCTCTCAGCAGAGTCATGTATGTAAGGCCAGCTTGTTTAAAGAGCGGTTTGCAGGACAAAGTCATGACCTTGGTGTTCAACTTCCATGCTTCTCAGACGCCTTCCCAAAGAACACGTGCAGTTCTGCTGCAAGCAAAGAGCACCTTCATTTCCCTCTGATCCATCCAGAGCCTTTCTAAGGTCCTGCCTAACACTAGGAAACCTGCCAAATTTGCCTGCAGCCAAGTCTGTTTTGATAGACCCCTCTGGACTTCGCCTGCCACAGATGCAGCACAGAAGACTAACAACAGCCTTACCTGAGCTCTCGGCCCAGTTCTGTGTCGGGCTCTGGTTAAGTTCAGTGAGAGGTACGCACTAAGAAAACTGTGGGAGTTATTTTCAACAGGAGAAATTCCAGAAGGAGAAAACAACACTGGATTTTAAATATTATGCCTGTATATAAGAGGCTGATGGCGGTTAGTGGAAAGATTTGAATGGCTTACTTCAACAAGCTTTGAATCAAGCTACTTCTATTTGTAACTTTTAGTACAAAGCTTTTGCTAGTACAAAATAAACCAGTTTAAATATTTCCTGTGACTCATTGAAAAGTAAATGGGCTGTTTAATACAACTGCTATGTTTATTTCAATGGATATAATCTAACACCAGCCTAACTACACAGGTAGAATTATGTAAGTCACTATTCGTCTAGTAGCAACTGATAAGATAATTGCTAAAACGTCATTAACAGGAAAACAGTCTGTGTGAAAAAGCAGTGTTGGATCAATTCTTATTTAACTGTTCTGGAACCTTGTTCCTTATTCTTACCTGCCTAATTTAAATAATGAGATGCTGTGTGCTTTTCTTTTATCACAGAGAACATTATCACATGCTGTCCCCAATACAGCAGGAAATGCTTGAGATGCAGTTAACTGTGCAGTAACTCTATTGCTACAAAGAATTTTTAAGCTAAAAGGATGTCCCACACTTAACAAAACAGAGAAAACTTCATCATTGCATTTGAATACCTCCCACCACAAGAACACATGAAATAAGAAAACGTCCTAAATATCCTTTCAAACAAATTGCAAATCCACACTGGGAACCCAAACTGACAATGGCTTCTCTGGATAATTAAAATGGAAGACGGAAATTCTCTTGTGGTATCCTGCAGTCAGAAGACAAAATTATATATATAGAAGTCACTTTTATTGTATCTGGCTACTGTATACAACGAAAACAGAAAAGTCCAAAGTATTTTAATTGAGGCCTAATTTTTCATATTAAAATATTAGAATTGCTTGCTGGTAAAAATAACAAAGTGCAATAAAGTTCTTAAAATGTGGGTGAATTGTAAATCAACAAAACACTCTTCCTGTGCTTTCTAATTTAAGTGAAACCTGAGCCACCAAAATCCTAGAAAAATGTCAAGGTCATTGTCAATAGCTTTGATTAGCAATAAAAAAGGGACACAAGAACAGGCTAATGGTATGAGGACATTAAATATTAAAAAAGCAGCTATCGATTTAAAGGTGCTATGGCTAAAACTAAGTAGCAATAGTTATTGACCAAATGGTAGAGAGTGTGTTTTTGACAATGTGTCCACCAACCATTAGTATTTATCAGATTTGCCCAGTTGTCTTGTAAATGCCACTTACACTGACTTGTTACACATTGCTTTACAAATCAGGTTTTCAAAAACAGAATAATATAAGAGAATGAACATTCCAACCTTTTCAAAAATCACTACAGACTCTAATTTATGTTTCTGTGTTTAGGAATATGCAGAAAAAGGAGCAAATAATGTTCTGAATGGAAAATTTTGGGATACACGAACTGGTATTTTCCTGTGATAGTATGTCTCTCTGGGATCTTACGAATCAGTTGTGACTACAAACTTGGTCATCTTTTGGGCCTATGTTGCTGCTAAGCAATCCATAAACTGTTTTAGGAATCATCCAACATAAATATTAAATATGGACTGCATATCCTTATTATTTTTGATAATTAAGCTAGAAACATCATGGAAGAATGCTACTGATAAGAGAAATTCAGTTGTTAGAGTCAGAACTTACTAGCAAATTCATGGCAGTAGTTTCATAATACGAAAATTAAGATATTTCACAGATAGCTTTTTTGTGGTTGGGTGGGGTTTTTTTTGGTAAACATTTATAATGCAGCATTGAAGCTCTCTTAAAACACCATCTCTTGACTGTTTACCTCTATATATTTCCGATTTCGGGATGCTGCTGAACAAGAGACATTAGACATGTGGTAAAGAATATAAAGCAGTGTTTTAAACACTAACACTTTGAACCCAGATGAGCGTTATTATGATATTCAGAGGGACTACTCTCACACATAGAGATAACAGGTGCCTCAATGCATTCATAACTCAGTGAATTTCTCAGAAATATAGCAAGAATTCCATATGGCAGTTTGAGGCTTGACTTCGTAATCTCTCAATTCGGGACTGTGGGCTTTTTTTGCATGCTGAGTTTATACCCTACTGATGATAGAAGCCTTTGTGGAGAGGTGAAATGCAAAATCAATGTAATGCACTTAAGGAAAATAAGTATAAATAGAAAATATTAATATAGAAGTGGATTAAAGCACTGCAGAAAGTAGTGTAAGAAATAAGTCCACACTAGCAGTAGTGTGGAAGAGATGAGCTATTTTTTGAGTCCATTTAGTCTGTGACTCACTGAATCTCTCAGATAAATATCTAGAACTCTAAATAATAGTCTGTGACTTCCTGCTTTCTTCCTTTAGCCTCTAAAGCAATTTGAATGTATATTTATCACTTCTTGTTTTGAACTCCGGGTATTTTTAGCATGCATTCTCTCCTGGGTGTGATGTGATAGAATGTATAATGTAGAAATCACCAAGGAGGCAACATACTCACTACAGCCTCACCTTTGCCATTACTAGCTTGTTTGCAGTTGTGGCACAGAGACTGCTGTGATGAAAGTAGTTGTCAAGCAACCTTATTAATGAGAATTGAGGTGATTTAGCAAGGTATATGTGTGCACATACAGAAGTATATGAAAGGTGTTTCATTTTCATATGTAAAAGTCTGTAAACGTGTTCCTGCTGCTGTACCTTTTGCCTTGATTTTTAAATGAGGCCAAAATTAAGAGAATGTGGGTTATTTGGGTTTCAGAAGATATGTGCTGTGGAGTACATGGTAGGATATAGCAGTATAAAGATTTAGCACTCTTTACACTGCACCAGTGATTGAAGCACGCACCCAGATCAGGATATGAAGCAAACACAAGTTTCAGCTTTCCTACAGATCGCTCCATCAAAAAAAACCCAACCAAAACCAATGATGAATTGTTCCTAGATTCAGCAAGGGAAAGTGGTCAACGGTCTATGAAGTATCTGGCACAGTGCTTGGGTAGCTGAGAAATGCACAGTGACACGTTTTTGGGCCTGCACATCCTTAATGGCAAACAAAGTCCCTGAGAGGATGGGCTCAAGGGAGAATGTGCCAAGCTCCTTGAGAAGCTCTGCAGGGCTGACATTTTTTTGGTGAAAATAATTCTGTACATTCCCTTCCGTCTCAGTAGAGACCTTTTCCCTGACTCGTGATGTGGACCATATGCAGTTTTTCCAGCCAGACAAGTGACACAGCAGAGCCAGCTGATGTACAATGGAGTAAATCCCTGTTTTGGTTCTACCCAACATTCTCACCTGACTGTACTGGACTCCCATTTTTCTCCAAGTTATCCTAAGAGATATTTCTGTCGTTTCCCCCTTGCCCTCACCACCACCATGCCTCCCAGCAGTACAGTTTGGGGCAGAACAGCCCTTGATTACTGAAACTCCATCTGGGTGACCATTGCCTAGTGCGCAGGAGTCTCTGCACTGTGAATCATGCCGCAGAGGCACACCTGCCCCTTTATCAGCTGTGCTTACCCTCTAGGGCATGAAGTTTTCATTCAAACTGTTATTTGTTTGTTTTTCATAGGACATAGTATGGATGAGGGAAGCATCTTGTGGGAAACGTTTGCCATTCTTAGGAAAATCAGATATTTTTCATGGTACTGTAAGCCTAAATAACTCAATATTTTGATTGAAAATATTTGGGGTTTGTGATACAGTGTTTCTACTTTTAAAAAGATTTTGTGAACATTTTTGCTGTTCTGATACACAAACTATCCATTTTCTCTTCCAGAATCTAACAAATACTGTAGAACAGAAAAGATACGGAAGAAAACAGTATGTGGACACAGAAGGAATTCACCCAAAAAAGAGGACGTAATCTTTGTATGTGCACCCGCCTCTAATAAACATTAGCCTTTTTGCAGAAATCTCTGTGGGATTGTCCAGGGAATTTGATGTAACCTGTAGTTAATCATTGATCATCCTCCTATGTAAAACTGCAAGTTGCATGACTTCATGAATAGCATATAGGGGAAGAATGTCATAAGTAAATATTTAGCCACTAGCTTATTATTTCCATTTGTATCATGTAGAGCAAACAGTACTGTGTACAAACTGCCACTTCCTTAATAAGAAGGAAAGCCAGTAATGCCAATAAAAGGTGATTTTTATTACTAAACAGTAAAGCGGTTACAGATTTTTCATGCTTTAGATTCTGCCATCGGTGTGTAGTTTAGGTAATGCCTTTGTTTGCAGTACAGTTTGTATACGTTCTTTGAAAAGTGTTGGAAACAGTCTGTGAAGGAGCTGCTTTAGAAAAAGAGATGAGAGGACTTTAAAACTACTTCCAAATATATAAAAATCAGTGCTTCAGAAACGTTCAGGGCACTTTACCTTGGGATGTTTCCTGTCAAATGTTTTCCCAGTACACAATCTATGTGCTTTAAAATGTTACATGCTGTTATTATGAAAACAAAGAGGCTTACAATGATCTCACTGCATGATTTATAATTACAAATATAACCACAGATGCTTCATTTGCCGAAGATCCTCCCAAGAATCAAAACACCAAGAACTTGCTCTTAGCACCTGCACCCAACTACAGCCGTGGAAATATGTGTCATTGTGTAATCAACATGAGCAAGCCATTGAATCTCGACGGGGAACACCCAAGTTGGCTGTGCACATTCAGATGGAGAGACAAAGAGCACGGGTATCGACGTGTTACAAAACATACACAATCCATTTTTTACAGAAGGTAAAATGATCAACATGTTAATTAAGTAATTTGGGCTGTAATTTAAGCTTCTTTGACAGTGAAACGTAACTTTAAATATAATCTGGTGCACAAGCAGGGTCTTGTTTTACAGAGTAGATATTCTAATATACAGCAATAAGAAAGTCTTTCAAGAACACTGCTTTAGTCGATTGTTCAGTATTTGAAAATCCTCCTTCCTTTTTCTCCTGTTCTAAAGCTCTCAGGCATCTGAGCAGTCAACTGGAAAATATTGTTAGACATATGTGACTAATCACATACCATTAATAGTGAAGAGCCAATAGTCAAATGAAATATTCCTTGGGGAAAAAAAACAACCTACAAACCAATCCTGGAATTTATTTCCTGGACTCTCTGGCACAAGCCTAAAGATAGCAAAATATGTTTACAGTGATCACAGTGAACCTGTGAATTAATTACAAGTAGGAAGAAGATTGTTTTGCAGCAAAGCGAGCCTTGTAAGCACAACAACCTCGTAGCTGGAGCTGACAGTAACAGCAGTATCCTGAGCATCCAGCAGTTATCTCAATTCACTTAAATTAGCTTAGTGTGAGCAATCCCAGGCAGGGAGAGAGCTGCATCCTGATCTAACCAGGAGTGCAGGCGATCTGCCTAAAATCCGCTGGTCTAAACAGTTCAAGCATCCAGCTTGATCCAAGCATCAATCCCCAGTTCAAGCATCAGCTCAAGTATCAGCTGATGGCCACCTGCCTTTGGATTAAGTAGTGTTTAACAAGAGTTAGTGATACTGTTTGGTGAAAGAGAACTGCCCCAGGGGGACGCTCAAGTTATAACTTCAGATAAAAAAACATTAAAGGTAAGCAAAACTGGCAATGAGAGACTCGAATAGATATAGGCTAAGGTCATATGATAAGCAGAAAGCTACATATATGATACTGACTGGCCTGCTCAAGGTGAAAAGATTTCCCATTTTCTTTCCAGAGGGATTTGGAAAATAAATCTGTCGGTCCTAAAGAGTACATAAGCCTGAATGGTGTATATGTTCTCCTGGATCCAGACAGATATTTAATTTCACCTATCCCAACTCCATTACAGCATGTTAGCTTTTCATTTCCTTGTGTTGGCCTAAAAACATAGAGAAGAGGTAATTATTTTCTTTCAAATTTTTAGTTGAATGTATGCCTCAATGGAATAAAAGTATTATAGGCTTAGGATATTGCTTGGCTGGAGTACTGGGTTCCCTACAATATTTTTTCCTGAACAGTCACGTTTATGTGTGCTTTTGAAGAAACACTGGAATAAATTGTTTGTACAACAATTTTGTGGGCCATCCTGTTCCACATTTGGTGGATGGGGTAGAGAAAAAACCAAATCTGTAGAAAGGACTTTCCCTCAATCCCCTTGACACAAACTGTTAACTTCTTAACAGTTTTTCCAGCACTGAGTTTCTGATCCATAATGCATTTGAAACTCCTTTGACCATGGTGAGATTGGGCCTTGCTGTTGATTTTTAATGACAAATAATTTTTTAATTACAATAATTTATTGTTGCTGTCTATTTAGCTACAGGACATCTCATTATTCTTATGTTTATGCCGAGCTGCTAACCGTGTTGTGTCATATAATAATTTGGGCATAACAATTAATAAGGTTTAAAAGGAAAAAAACCTGGCCTTTGGATTTCTTCAACCAGACAAATATTGCTGATGCTTTTTTACGCACTCATTTCAGCAGACTTTTAAAAGTTGATTTTTGCAGTTACTGCAGACAAAAGTACACTGAGTTCCTTTCCTCCGGTAGTCTGTGTGAGGCTAGGAAAGCTCAGATGAGGAATCCCTTGGGCTGAGTTTCATCATGTAGCCAGCCAGCCTCTGGTCGTGCTGCACCTGATGGGGACGGTTCCTTCCTTCCCCTTTGCCCCGGCTGTGGTTTCCTACCGTAAAGCTGGTGTTGGCAGCGGGAGTCACGCCGTGCATGGTTGACTGGCTCAAGCCACTTCTCTGACAGCAGGGCAAATTTTAATGGGCTCCTATTCAGCTCTGTCCATGAGCTGGTCCGTCTCACCCACCGCTTGGCTAGATGTTGGCTGTTGAGAACATCAAGAAGATATTGGCATCTTCTCGAGCTGTTCCTGGCCAGAAGTTGAGCCCAGACCCAGAGGTGAGCACACGGGATCCTGGCGGTGAAGCCACCAGGGAGGACTCCAGCAGATGCTAAGTAGGTGTTGAAAAGGTCTCATTTGGTTGGAGGAGTGTGTGGGCTGTCCACAGTTTCCAAGGTCTGGGACACCACGCCCTGGGGCTCGCTTTTGCGAAGGCAGCAGCTGCACGGTCCAAGGAAAACGGAATGAGATGCAGCTGTGGGGCCTGGTGGCGAGCTCTGCTCTGCCACTCCCTAATGCAGCCCAGAGGCCACTGCAGCTCCCCAGGCTTTCCAAAACATGTTCCTAACCCAGATATGATACACTGACTCTGGGCCCTTATCAACTGTTGATTCACTTCAAATCACGGGTACATGTTGAATAGGTCAATTCATTTATTCATTACAAATACATGAAATCACTACTTATTACAAAAGCAATTTGCTCTTAGTCTTGTCATTTATCCTTTTCTGTTTTCTCCAACTCTTAAATATCTTAGCCCACATAAGAAACCAGAGAAATTCAGAACATTTTAAAAGCAGGGCTCTTTTTACAGTAATCAGCTCGGGGGAGGTAGGAATCTCTGACTTAATTTCTTTTTCTGTCTTGTAACATAGAACAGTCATAGTGTTTTCATATTTATATATTTATAAAAAAATAACATCTCCCCAGTGCTAAAAGCGTCTATGCCAAATGTTACAGTTTACTAAAAACCCCCTCACATTAAGGGTTTAGAATGGAAAGACTGACGCACCAACACTGAAAATGTCAGAGGTTCTGCTCTTAGACTACTTCTCTTGTACATATCGTTCCAAAAGAAATGGACATGTCACAATTCTTAGAGTTGAACATTGACTATGTATTTCATTTCAAAAGCTCTGCAGCAAAATATCCAGTTTAATGGAGTAGCTGAAATCTCACTCTCCTGAAATCACTGAAGGGCTGGAGTTCTGCAGCTGTGTCTGTGACGTAGAAATTTTAATAGCTGTAGAGAAACAAGAACCGAAGTTGGCACATTCAAATTGTAAATACGATTTGATAATTATAGTGTCTGTGATCTCATGTAATAGTTTTTCCTTCAAATTGCAACATTTGTGTTTCAATATTTTCATGTTGGCTCACCGCTTTTATTTACATATTCTGAGGTAACCAGAAAACACTATAAAGTCTCTGACAATATTTTCCTTCAGTAATTATAAGATGCTTTGCTTCTTTAACCTAATCATATTGCAAAACTCATGTGTTTAGTTTTAGAAATGGAAAGTTCTTTTTATAAGCTTTTTACTGTACGTAATGGATGCTGCTGGTAACTTGCTAGGAAATAAACAGCTAGAGAGAGATTGTTCAAAATGCAGAGCCTTTCAGCAACTACCATTTTATTTAGTAGAAAGTTGTAGTGGTCAGAATTCTGGCATTCAGGCATGGCGAGCCCTAGGTTAAATCAAATGGATTCTTGAATTTCCAAATCAGACAATCACTTTCCCTAATACTTCACCGATGTGATCATAATAAGCCATGAAATGCTTTTCCTCCTTGGGTGGTGTTGGGAACTTTGGCAGAGATCGACAAAGAAACTGTACATGGAATTTTTCTAAAAGGTATTATACAATCTTCTCAGTTGACCAAAATGTGAATTAGGTAAAATAATGATGATTATCTCTAGATTAGAGGAAGCAAAGAAGTGGTTTAAAGCTCTGTAAAATAATCACCTGTTTTGAGCTGCCCTCAACCTTAGTAGCCCCCTCTACAGTCAGAACTGCTGGTGGTGCACAGAAGAGAAACTACCACAACTCTTCTGTGATGCATTCCTTCTGTGCTAGTTAGTTAATGTTGAACTATGTTAAGGTGCATTTAAATAAAAATTTAAATCCAATTAATGTGCCTAGATCAAATTTTAAACAAATTGATCATTGGTATTTTTTTTTTTAAAATAACAAACAAACAAACAAAAAGTAAGATTATGAAAATATGCTTTTAATTTCAAGATTATTTACTTATTAAACAATGTGTATGTGTAGTTGGGTAACTGAAACAACTATTTCAGAGCACCACATCTTGCAGAAATAGTAGGTCTGATCTTACCACTCTTACTTTTTTATTGATTAAAAGAGGAGAAAAAACACTTTTTTTTTTTTCATATTGTCCACATTAATTAGAGGCATTTAAATGTATCTAGTGGTTTCACTGTTACTTATTGTCAGCTTTAAATAATGTTCAGCTAGCTCGCATGATTTGTTATCTCTCTTTTAGTTGTACCTGATGACTTGATGGAATGCAATGTCCTTCTATGGGCTGGATAGTTTAACCCCTCTCAGCCCTAAAATCCTGAAAGCCCTCAAAAGAAATAAAAAATCCTATAGCGTTTCATAGGCTGTGGCCAGAATTTTCAAAGTCATCTTCCTATAACTGAATGGATTGAGCCATCCATACCTGCATGTAAAATAGGCACTTTTTGCACGGGAGAAGGTCAATGACAAGAGCGATCGTTCACCATCTCAGAGATCCACCTTAGTTTAAATGCTTAGTATCAGGAATACAGAACTGAAAAGTCAGATCAGTGTGCAGCAGAGTATGTTAGCTGCCCCTGCAAAAATTCCCAAAGTGATTATGTTGTACATTTCATTTTAGAAGACAGAGTGAATGGTTTACCAGGTGGAAATGCCAAAAAAGCTTGACTTGTTCAATGTTCTTGTGACTCTTACACTGAAAATCAGCTCTGCTTCATCTCTGGATCAGGCTGACCGTCCTTTTCTGGGACTAATATGTGTGAGTGACCACAGAAATACCTGGGGACTTATTGTTGCTGGAGGAATTAATTCTGATGAGGGGGAAAACTTACCCTTTATGTAACACAATTTCCCCAGTTCCCTAAAAACTCCGTAAATAGTTCAAGATGGTGCATTTTAGCAAGGTTTTGAACACCATTTCTAAGCAGGCAACATACATTACATCTGCAGTTAGGTCATTATTCTGTCATTTGAAAAATCATGGGCAGCTGTCCAAAAAAAATCAGATGACTTTAGATATTATTGTGAAATCATCCAATTATTCAAAAAATGTTAGAAGTTATCTTGGCACCATTAGACATCACTGAGCCAAGAAGATGTCATAACTGGAATACACTGGAAACAAACTAGCTTGTATTTTGTGCAGATAACAAGTTAGTTTCACAATACCCCTTGGAATTGTCATCAGTTATTGAGAAGAAAGCTTACAAAATTAAGTTGTTAAAAACTCTTAATTTAGGAGACAAGGAGGAAATCAAAACATAAAGATCCTATTATTTAAGAAAAAAACTAGGCCAGTTTGTACTGACTGCAGATCTGTGAAGGACTTCTAGGTGTTTATGCAGCCTTATGCTGAAGTTTCATATGGGTTTTATAAAACTTTGGTAACTGTTCCAGTCCTACTGGGTACCTGTTGGACTTGTGTATTCAGGCCTGCCACACCAGACCACAGTCTTAAACTTTGCGAGCATGAGAATGCCTCAGCATACGACTTCTCCTCTCTCCCCAGAAGTAGGACCTTGCTCTCTTCTGGCATTCGACGTCAATCTGTACGCTGACTACCTCATCTGGGAAGTGCACTTCTTCTCACAGGGAACTGACTTGCTTCCAGTACTGTGTTTCTAGTTAAACAGCCAATAGATATCTGTGGAAAAACCAGTAGGTCACAGTAGCTTCTCTCCCCACCCAACATGCAACACTTTGTGGACTACAAAAATGGGAGTAAAAGGGAAGTTTCCTCCAGGACCTTCGTATCTCAGGTAGACTTCTAGCCTCTGATTTGCCCTAACTTGTTTTCTTATCCCAGTGGCTCCTTGTCTTTAATCATTTCTCCTTTTCATTTCTTGTGTACATACTGCATGGGCAGGGCCATGCATGAGAAAATACAAAACTAACATTGCACTTTACCTTCCCAGGAGCATGGGATGATTCAAATGTATAACAATAGGTTTTACAGAAGTTTCCCAGCCAATCACTTCTTACTTTAGCAAGAAACAGATCCACACAGAACTGCAATCTTTACCAAATACAGTGGAGTAGAGTCCTTTGGGTACAGACCAGAATTAGCAGGACTCGGGGCATCACTACACACAAGGAGCTCCTGGAAACAGTCTCTGGTAAAGGATGAGAAAGGTCTTGGCCATTGTTTAGGCATTATGATGACTAAAGAAAAGAAGAGAACCCCCTGAAAAATACAGTCTAATCCAGTGAGGTGATTTTACTGTGATTTAACTAAAACCTTTTCAATACCCCCCTAAGAAACTATTGTCTCCTATAAGTAATTTTCTTATGTCTGTGTCCACAAACTGAAAGACAGGCTCAGATTATCATTAATCTTTGCATGGTTTTATCACAAATATTTTAATTTAAAAATCTATTTAACTTATTAACCTAGCAATATATATTTTCCAAGCTCTTATTATGACCTGGTAAGCCTTCACTGATTTGTAACGTCACTTTGTGAACTACTGACTTGAGCAATCAAATAAAGGCCTGGATATCTTCAGACAGGAGGCATGGAACAAGATGTGTTTTCTCCTTCCACTTTTGTTTTACTGAAGTCAAATGAATAAAAACACCCTCAAATCCTGCCCTTTCTCAGAAAAAAAAAATATGCTACGTGGAAAGAGATGAAGTAAAAACTGTGATACTGTAAATATTTTTTTTTTCTACCACCCATGTCTTCTAGAAAAAAAAACCAACAAGTTTTGTTCTGGTTTTTTGGATGTCCAGCAATTAATAGACTCGTTCTATTCAGACATCAGATCCTGCTCAACATCTCCTCCCATGCAGATCACAAAGTTGCCCAGTAACCAGGTGTATTTTAAAAGGTTTGTAATTTATACATCCTTTCTTTGGGATGTATGGCACACAAGTGAGACCAGGAATTTAGTCACCTTCCAAACACTCATGCATACATTAACTGAATGCAGGGTTTTATTTGTACCCCTTTTTTTTGAAAGGATATCTTATGTCTTCTCAAGTGAATCTCCATACAATAATCCTGCATGCTAAGTATTGGGACATGAGCACTATGTCCTGAGAAAGACATAACACAGTTTGGTCACCAAAACCGAGATGAAAATAAATGCCACGGGCTTGTTAAGAAGCTTGCTTCTGTGACTGAGCCCTCAACACAATCTGAACATATAACAACAAATGTCTAAAAACAAACTGGCTGCACATTTGGTGCTCATTATTTCAAAAGTTAGGGATTTGCCAGCAGCGATATCTGGCATTACCACTTTCACTAAATTTAGAACAGGAAATGATTGCAATAACTGACAAAGCAGTCCCATGAGCGCTTCGGGCCGAGACTGCCACTGAAAGGAGTGGCCCTGCCTTACCCCAACCCCTGCTGCTCCCTGCTCCTGCCCCAGAGCCATCCTCCTCTCTTGATGCGAAAGCCTCCCGTGTGGTCCCTCACCCCCAGGGCTGAAGCACAAACCCAGGTGAAAGCTACCCTTGCAAGCAACCCCGCTTCACTGGGTGGGCACACAAGTGGGTGGGCGCACAAGTAGGTGTGCTGGTACAAAGCAGGACATGGTGTGAAAAGGGAAGAAAGGACCACGGAGACGGGCAGCTGGAGAAATGCAGAGGACAGTGGTGCACTGGCTTAGCCTGTCTTAGATGTCACATAAATTTGTAGCAGCTAAGGTTGGCTTCTACTTCACACATCCACAGGGGCTGAATTTATAATTCTTGCCTTTTTAATAATCGGATATCTCGGTTTCTTGCTGAGGAATCTCAGTATATTTGGCAATTTCAGAGTTATTCATTATGGAACAATAATATTATTACAATTCAAAATGCAATTTCATATGTGAAAATCCAGTCATGCGCCGTTAGCATCCTTTCACAAAGAATAACGACTCAAGGGGTGCCAGCAGGTGTCTTGATCCTGCATCCTGCAGCAAGTATGACCAGCCTGACAATATGCGAATAGGGTGTGGGTATGTCTGGGGAATTTACGCTTGCCTTTCTCAATGCATTTACCCACAGAGACTTTCTATACAGTCCTTTATTGCAATGGCTGTTCATTGCTTATTTTTCCCTGTAGAAAACTTTATGAGAACTTCCTTACCCTTCATACATACTCACTGTTCCTGTGGGAGACAGTATTTTCTAAATTGGAATCACTCACATTACACATTATTTTTTAATATTTCTGAAGCTAAACACCAAAGTTTTTACTAAGATAAACCCAGATGAACTTCCAGGCTTTGTAGTTAAAAATGTGATTTATCTCTGACAGTAATTCCTTAAAATGCTTCTTACCTTTCTCCAACACATTTTGAGAGAGTTTTTCCATCAAGCTGCAATTCTGTATTATTTAATCCTAAAAATCCCAGCTATGTCTCTATTAATCCGCATTCATTCATCTGTAAAAATGTCATTATCTCTCATTCTTTGTCAGAGTCCAACTAGTAGTTGAAAGTAGCAGTATTAGCTCCCAGCCTCTCATTTTCCTTACTGCTCAAATAATTCAGAGATGGGGACAATATTCAGGGAGACAGATTGGTGAAAGCTGTCAACATTCTGATTCAATATATGTCAAATTTTGGCACAGAATAGCAGTAAAGTTTTAATCAACAAAGAGCAAATAAGTACC
>VZRU01018379.1:339550-354085 GCA_013398155.1 Pedionomus torquatus | reverse complement strand
TTTTTTTTTTTTTTTTTTGAGAAAGCACAGTTGGTTTACTCAGAAATACAGATTATAATAGGAGAAGAATGCTCTCACACCCAAACACAAGGCTGGGAGCCAGAAGGATCAAATAGACTCATTGTTTCCCCCCCACATTTCCTGTAAATCATGTTTCCTTGTACCTCATTGTCTGTGGAGTGAGAATCATCCTTCCCCAATTTGCTCTGACGATTTGAGATTGGGACACATTTTACTTCCTTTTCTCATTCTGAACTTAATTCAGTTCATAGTTTGTTGTTAACAAGTCAAAACAAGACCTGTAGATACTGGGTGGCCCACATCTCTTTAGTGCACGTTCACAGAGTAGCTTGGGCAACTTCTCATTCAGCTTTTTCTCTCTAATGCCTCTGTTACAAGATCTTGTCAGAACCTGCCAGAACTGGAAAGTGACTTTCTCTCCTTCTCTTTGGATAACAACAAGATACACTCATCTACCGTTAGCACATCACTAGAAAGAACTTGGGTCATCTTTATTCCTGTCCCATCTCCACCCACTTGCTTGCAATTCATTGCTGTTTCTTCAATCTCTGACAAAATTATTGAAAAACATCTGCATCAAAGAGATACTTTTGTACCTCCAGGAAATGCTTCCTCCTCCTCTCTGAACAGAAGTCCATCAAAAATTAGGACTCCTGACTAAGGTGGAGAACAGATGAAACTCAAATGGTAGTGGGTTATCTGTGTGTCTGCCAACAGCAAAACATATTTTTTTCTTGTTTCAGGGATGCAGTAAAATACTCTGGATATCTAAGGTATAAAAGAGCATGAGCATCTTTCAGATTAAAGTTGTTTGAGCAGGCTAGTTCCTGATAATGCTGATAAAGTCACTTACTGTATCTGTGGTATAATCTGTGTTACATACAGCCTACAGTAGCCATTGCCTTTTCCTTCAGGAAAAACACTATCAGGAAAATATAACGAGCCTGGGAGAAACCAACAGCTGTGAAAAAGCTTTGATTAAAGCAGTCATATCTGACAGAAAATTCCAAACTTTTAGCTAGTTTTACAGTGGAAGAGGATGAAGAGGGGTAAGCATAACATCTAGCCAAGTGTCGTGCCAGATTCACTTCAGCATTTGGAAAGAATCAGGCCCTGGTTTGCTCACCAAAGGCCTGAGCACTATGTAACTGTTTTACCTGCAAACAAAATGAACCGTGAACAGTTAAATACTTTCCCAAGACTGCTAAGCCAAGCTTCAGTTTTCATTTCCCCATTCTGGCCATTAAGTTGTCTGTTAATAGCGTACCTGAAGCTATCAATACATGTAAGTATTTAGAATGATAATCCAGCTTGCTCTGACAATGAAGTCAGAGGATCTATGTCAGTTTGATGGACCTAAGCCAGCAAAGACTTGGGTGTTTCACTCACATAATGATAACATGCAGGTGGACTTGTTTCCTTCTTCACCAGTAGTACATCAGATTGCTTCAGGGAAATGGATTTGTCCAAAAAAGCCTGCATACCATCACTCAACAACCAGACACTCTCGTTTTACTTCTTATGAATAATAGTGGCCTAAAAATTGAAAGTAGTTAAAAATCAAATTAAAAAGTAATTCTCAGAGAAAAGGCAAGTTTTCAGGTAAACTATTTGCTGAGAATTCAAGGGTATTTCTCAGTTCAAGTTTGGTGAATATGTAGTTGCATACATATGTAACCAAACTCACTTCATTTTTTACATTTCAGAAAAAGTTGATTGATTTCTGTTTTTATGATGCTATGCAATCAAAAAAGAATCAGATCTTTTAATTGCATTGATGATTATCCTTTATAGTTCACATGTATGCATACCTAAAAGATAAGCATAAATTCACGTAGATATTAAATACCCTCTATGCCTCACAAAAGGAGTAATACATGTTTTATGGCTGTAACTCAGGTTAAATCTATATTTTTACAAAAGTAAATTGAGAGAAAAATCAGGCATTGAAACTTCATACTGCAGGCTATTATTATTATATTACCATACTATTGCAAACTAAATACATGTTTCATACTATCACACATGGAGAGATATTTACAAGTCAAGATCTGTAATATCGCCAAGCAAGTCAGAAGAAGAATCTAGGAAGCAAGTTCCATTTTTCCCAATAAATTACTTTTCTGTTGCTAGGTTTATTGTATCTTTCAAGATTTTTGGTTTCCAGCTATCAACTGTGAAAACAAATTCCAGTCACGCAGGAATGCTTGAAATCTGTTTTTGTCCCCCTGGTCACATCACAATAGCTTGAAGACAGAGCTGAAACATCTGCTACCAGGATTAGATGAGTTACCAGGGCCTAAAGAATCTACATTATCTTTAATCCAATAACATCTTTATATTTCAATAGCTCCATCTTTTAAACTGCAATTATGTTTTTAATGGAACACTCGAGAGCCAAAACACATAAAAGAAACCTGAAGTGTGAGCAAATTTAATTTAAATGGAATTAGAGACAGTTGATTAAATTGAGAGAAATGCATCTTTATTAGCTTTGCAGAAAACTGGCCATTTTTTCAGGCTTTACAAAAAGCAAAGGGGCAATTTTTTTTTTTTTGCGCAAAATATAATTACTGGATGTTAAAACATTTGCCAATGGTTTATTGGTAAAATCATCAAGTTAGGATGTACAAATCATGCTCTTCAACTTCAGTAATTTTTGAAAATGCTTCATTAGTCTATGATAGAATTTTATTGCCATAAATTGTCATTTCAGCAACAATTTGTGGCTTAGGGTGGCAGGCTGCACCCCAAAGTGTCTGTCTCACAAGAGGATGTCTGGGGTTTGTCCTGTCCTCCTTCAGGGCTGTTCTTAAACTGATGTAACAAAAATCCACAGAGCTCAGAAAGCTAACTCTGATTGACCACTGCCTGAAAGGTAATACTGAACTTTAATGCGAGGCCTTGGGTGTTGGTGGCAAAGGTTTGGTGGCGGTGGTGGGGTGCAAGTATTTCCCTGCAGCCCATGGAAGAGGGTCACAGTGGATCAGATATCCACACTGCTGCCCGTGGTGGTGGATATATCCTGAAGGCATGGCAGCCCGTGGAAAGCCCACAGTGGAGCAAGTTCTCCTGACAGGAACTGCATCCCATAGAGAACCCATGCTGAGGCAGGTTTATCCTGAAGGACTGTAGCCCATGGAGAATACCCATGCTGAAGAAGGGAAAAGTGTGAGGGGAATGGAGCAGCAGAGAGCTGTTCTGACCTGACCACAAGGCCCATACTCCGTCCCCCTGCAACTCTTGAGGGGAGGAGGGTGAGGAGTTGGGAAGCAGACTTGAGCCTGGGAAAGTAGGGGGTGGGAGGAAGGTGTTTTCGGTTTTTCGTTTGTTTCTCACCATCTAACTCTGTGTTACTTGGCAATAAACTAATTTTTCCCAAGTCGTGTCTGTTTTGCCTGTGATAGTAATCAGTAACCGATGTCCTGGCCTTTATCTTGACCACGAGCCTTTTCATTGTATCTTTTTCCCCATCCTGCTGAGGAGGGGGAACGGGAGAATGGCTGGGTGGGTGCCTGGCAGCTGGAGGAGGCCAACCCACTCCATGCTCTACCATAGTTTCTGTTACCTTTTATAAGCAACAGTATCTGTTTTCTTTTACAATATGCTGCCACTTCTTCAGCATTTTTACTGCAGCTCAGACTGCATTCTCACTTCATTGTACTGCAAAATATGGAACTTGAGAGCTGCACAGATACAGCACAGAGAAACACACACCAGATGCTCACTATTATTTCTGGCTTATCTTGCCATTAGTGACATTACTCATTCTTATTATGTCAATACAGTCTTTGGAACTATAAGACCCCAGAAATTACCTTGCAAATGTCATAAATTTGAAAACAAAATATTCAGCTTTAAATACTTTAATATCATGAAAGGCAAATCTTGAAGACAACTGTGTGAAGATACCATAGAATCATACACCCCCTGCCATGGGCAGGGACACCTCTCATTAGAGCAGGTTTCTCAAAGCCCCATCCAGCCTGGCCTTGGCCACTCCCAGGGATGGGGCATCCACAGCTTCTCTGGGCAACATGTTTCAGTGCCTCACCACCCTCACAGGAAAGAATTTATTTCTAGTTCTAATTTAAATCTCCCCTCTTTCAGTTTAAAACCTTTCCCCCTCGTCTTACTGCTACATGCCCTGATAAAGAGTCCCTCCCCATCTCTCCTGTTAGGCCCCCTTCAGGTACTGGAAGGCTGCTATAAGGGAGACTTCTCCAGGTGGAACAATCCTGACTCCCTCAGCCTGTCCTCATAGGAGAGGTGCTCCAGCCCTCTGACCATCTTTGTGGGCCTCCGTTGGACCTGTTCCAACAGGTCCATGTCTGTCCTGTGTTGGGGGTTCCAGAGCTGGATGCAGTAGTCTGGGTAGGGTCTCACCAGAGCAAAGTAGAGGGGTAGAATCACCTGCCTGGAACTGCTGGCCACACTTCTTTTATGCAGCCTGGCATGTTGTTGGCTTTCTGGGCTGCCAGCACACATTGCCAGCTCACATTTAGCTTCTCATCCACCAACACCCCAAGTCCTTCTCCTTAAGTCTGCTCTCAGTCTATTCTCCGCCTAACCTGTACTTGTGCCTCGGATTGCCATTACCCAGGTGCAGGACCTTCACTTGGCTTGGCTGAGCTTCATAAAGCTAAGTTAATATTTTAAAAAGCCAGTCATTAATTTAATTAATTTAGTTAAATTTGTCATTACTTTAATAGAACTAATTATTGTGAAATGGAAATATTACTGCGAGGCAACATTTTAATGTACTAAAAACTTAAAATATTAAAAATTAAAATTAAAAATGTGTTTAACAGCAAACAAAGAAACCACAACTAACAAAGAAACCACAACTAACACATCTGCTAAAAATTTAGCAGATAAAAAGGATCTGAGGTACCCAACACTGTATCACCAGAAAACTTTGCAAATATGACTGAAGTTAACTGGAAGGTACATGTTTAGCCCTTATGTTACTGGTGGAAAACTTCTGCCACAACCAGATCTCATGAAATGTCATATATGGTCCCTAAAGATCCTACACGGAATCTCAGTATGCAATGAATTTAAGAATAATTAGGAATGTAAAACCAAACTCAACTACTGAGAAAATAAATTTAGATTCTACTGTCTGAGTACAAACATCCATATTCTTGCTTATTTTTTCATTACACCATGCTTTCATTACACAGTATTCTTGGAAAACTGAAGACCATTGTTATATCCTTTCTGGTCTGCTCCAAGCAGCTATCCTTATGCCAAGCTCAGCAAAACTGTGTATCACTGCAGCGTGTTCCAGGTGTCAGCTGACATGATGACCTCAGCTGGTTATTAGCTTTGTTTGGCCATATTATTTTTAGACATGTAACACCATAATATGTTGTCCCACTTATTTACTTACTTGCTTTTGTGGTCACAGCCATGGGCATTTTGCTGACCCAGGAACCTAGGGCCCACTTCCATTTGAATGGACCTTTCTGAATAAAGAGGAGTAAACAAAACTGCTCTTAAGATCTTAGTGATTCTTTGGCAAATCAAAGAGATTACTACAAAGAAGCATAAAGAAGTGTCTGCTCAATACTTTGCTGGAGGTACAAGGGACCACCATTGGACCTTTTCTGAAAGGCAGAATGAAGTCCTGTCAACAATAATGAGGGATATTTTGCCTCTTTTAAAAAATTGATCTATACGCAGTATCAAAAAATGAGATAATTTAGAGAGAATAATCTATCATACAGAAAAGATCCTAAAAATAAAGTCATGTATAAGTTGGGTTTCTGTGGTTAAAAGTCAGACTTAGATGTCATTGAATATATGAAGTACCCAAGGCAGTCATCAAATACTATCCAAAGCAATATGTACCCCCATTCCAAAAGACAGGACTAGTCCAATTCCACATCCAAAATGCAAATACAAGGAATGAATTTCACCTGTGTTCAGAAGATTTGCACAAGACCTAGTAAACATTTAAATAATACCTAAGCCCTCAAAACAGGCAGTTAGCTACCCATACTGCATGTAGACTTTCTCCTGGCCTTTTGAACAGTAATGAATTATACTTGAAATATATATGCTATTGTTTGTAAAGATTCAGGACCTTGATAAATTTCAGTATTGGAGGTAATATATTTCAGAAAATTATATGACATCCAAATTTGTGTCAGAGCCATGCTAAATTTGAAGGTGATAAAAAATAATTTGCAGGAAAAAAAAAACTAAACAAGAAACACCGCCAACCTTTTCTCCCTCCTCTTCCCCAAAACTCCCAAACGAGTTTAGGGACTACAAAAAGGGGAACTTGGCAAAACAAATTTTATGAGAGTCAGTTAGCATATCATATTGACACATCAGTTATGATGGTTTCAATTTTACTTTTCTGCCCTGCAAGTCCAGTGCCACTACTCTTCTCCGTGTTTCATTTGCCTGGTCTTAAAGCTACCAGAACTGAGTAACAACTTGATATAAAGCACAGAAATGTAAGCAGAAGTTTGAAACAGAACAAAATTAGAAAGTTTTGAAGCAAAATTTGGAGTTGCATAAAATTAGGAAAAAAATTGACTTTGTTTTCTCTGAATCTGTGTGTTCTAATAACTTCACAAGAAGGACAATACTAGTTTGTCTATCAGTTTGTTTGCCACTGTGGCAAGGTGGATGGTAAGACACAAACATTACTTTCTCCTGAGTACATTATTATTTTCTCTGCTCATAAAATAAAGTTAACCTAAACTGAAAGCTTAAAGTTGCTCTTTAGTATGAAGAAATATAGCAATATATTTTTTGTAATATGATGTATAGATATATGACTCCTTGGCTCAAGGAGAATTTTGCTGAGTTTAAAGATGCTGTGAAAGACAAGGAAATGATTCCCCAAGAGTAACAGATACAACACTAAGGACCTATATGCTCAGTGAAATGCCTATTTGATTTCAGGAAAATAATTAGCATGTGCGTCAAATTCAACATCAAAGTGAGTTCTATTTATGCAAAACTGGGTTTAGGAGAGTACAATCCTGTTTTCCACAGCTGGCCAAATTACTGCATTTATCTAAACACCAAAACAGGGTGGATTGGAAGGGGGTATATAACAGCAAACTGGAGATATAATAATGGGTTAAGAAAACAATGTAGTAAGTAATGTAAGCAAACAATAGGAGCAAGTGAGGCTTCAGGAGTAGAAAAATATTTGTAGAAATGGTCTAGAATCAGGCTGACAATTTTCTTTCAGAGGTATTAATTAGTTCCTTAAGCTCCGCAGAGCTTCACTGGACTTATCCCAACTGAGGCTTTCATCTAGATAAGCATATAGAATATCTGAAAAACAGGGGGAATAGCAAAGAAGCCTGGAAGAAGAAAAGTCAAGACCAAAAATAATTTTTAAGGGATTCAGTACAGAAAAGTTCTACAGTCAAAAAGTTGTAATTCTTTAAACCAAAAAGATTCCCCTCCACCATAACACAACATGTAATAGCTTCTATTATAAAATATTATAAAACCATGTTTCATTCAGTTGAGTTACTCCAGATGGAAAAACTATTTTTTCAAAATAAAAACAAGTTTTGTGAAAGATCTAGAACTTTTAAGACAACATTCCAAACTATTTGAGGAGGCAGGCACAAAAGGGTAAAAGAAAACATTAATTTCCTGGCACTTGAGGCTTTATGCACTTCTTTTTTTATCTCAATCCTCCAGTATTATAGCTTGTTTAATATTTAATATTGCAAATCATTTGACCTAGGTAGAAACAAGAAGTGGATTTTCTGCACAGAATATTCAGAATATCAGTCAAATTACAACTAATGGCATTGCTGAGGTTTATTAAAACTCCTGTGGTTCACTTAGCCAAAGAGCTTTCTGGCATCACCAAGAATGACATATTAGCATTGCTGTTAACATTTTAAACGATAATGATTAAATAAAAAGATGCTTAGTATAAACAATGGACATATACCGAAAAGAGGTTGAAATATTATCTCTGATCTATAGATGAACAACCAGATTGCTGTCTGCCATTTTATTGCCCTTTTCCATTAGGTATCAAATACGCCACTGTTGATTTCAATGTATCCCAGTTGAAGATAACTAGCCATATCATATGTGATGGCTCTTACCATGCATTGTATCTACTTCCAACCAGATGTAAGGATTCTTGAAACGTAGCTGACTTGTTGTAGGTTGTCTAGCTGCACAAAGCCTGTTCCAGAAGCTGCCACTTGAACAGTACTTGAAATTCCAGTCTTCACTTCAGGTGTAACTTACTGTAAAGTCCATATACACTGATCTCTTTGGAAAGCTAGGTGTCTCCCACGCCTTCATCCTGCTACAGAATACCAGTACTACCAGCCAGTTAAAGAGATTGAAAAAAATGGATGAGGCTGGAAAAGGAATATGGGCAGTGGCATTAAAACCATAGGAGTAGAAAACTTCAGCAGAAAGGTCCTCCAGAAGCACTGTAATAGTTGGCCAAGGTGTCCCCTACTCCTGGATTTGATCACTTGCTGTAAAGTGTAGGCAGAGTTCAACATTGAAAAACAGGGGAATAAATTACAGATTTAAACTGGGGGAAGTAAATTTCTTCTCCTTTGGTACATCAAAAGCAAGGTCACCTTCCTTGGTGACCCTCAAAAGATGATGGCATCTCACATTTTACTCTGCCTGCCACCATCTACCTCTTATTTTACAGCTGAGATGCACGTACTTTGTTTAAAAGATACAGCAAAGCCAAGAACAGAGTTTAGACAGAACAATTATGAAAGCAAGTTTTCCTCAAGAAAAGGAGAAAAATTAGTGTTGTCAGGGAGGAAAGGTCTTGGCATGAAAGCTAGTATGTGAAAGATACACATTACAGGCCATACATTGGAAAAGTGTTCCCAGCTGAAAAAAAAAGATCCCTCTCTGTAGCTTTACAAGTTACATAGACCTGGCAGGCAACAGTAACCCCCTTGAGTTCATGCTATAATCAGGGTCTTATTACACAAGAGCATTCCATGTGCAATCACTAGAGTCAATGTAAACTTTCAGAGGTTAATACAGCTTTTTTGCAAATTAAGTTTTCAAAAAAGAAAAAGCAAAAATACAAAAGGTTCCCAGAACGAGAATTTGTCTGCCAAGATCCACACAGACTCATTTTTAATGGACAAGCTACAAGTCCTTTAAAATGTTTGTTTAATGGAAATACAAATGTTGATACGATTTAAAGAGAGTGAGTGCCATAAATAGAGAATTGAAAGGTTTTACAGTCCTTTCCAGGTGTTCTTTACAGAACTGCTTTCCTTGGCAACTCTTCTTTGTCGTTTTCCATAATGTTAATTAGCACCTTGGTCTGTGCTTTGGGGTATGTAAGCCTTTTGTCACCTTCAAGTTTTTTACAATTTAAGGTTTATTGTTCTTTCCTTGGCCAAAAGTGTATTTTTATACTGAGGAAAAGCAGAGTGTTAGCAGCAGTTTTCACAGCATCCCAGACTTCCTGAGGCTGAAGGGCACCGCTGGAGATTATCTAGTCCAACCTCCTGCACAGAGCAGGGGCTGCCGCAGCAGGTTGCCCAGGACCATATCCAGACAGTTTTGAAATATCTCGAGAGATGGAAACTCCACAGCCGCTCTGGGCAACCTGCTCCAGTGTCTGATGTCCTCACCATAAAGAAGTTTTTTCTTATGTTTAAATGGAATTTCTTGCATTTCAGTTTGTGCTTCATTCACTTTTAACTCCAACAGCTAATAATGAAGGCTTGCAACTCCATAAAATGGAGTGTTGCGTGAAAATATAGGCAGAGGCTGAAGTACTCAAGGGCGGATCACCCAACAGAGCAGGAAGCTTGTCCTGCTGCTACATATAAACACCCACTCTTTCTGTAAGTAATATAAAACTTTGCTAAACAAAACAGCATTGAAGATTTCTCTTTTCTTTTGGCCTGGGTACCTAACAAATTGCCTCCCACCTTTATCCTATTTTGGAATGCAAATGCAATAGGGACACCAATTTGGAATACAGTCTGATACGGCATGGCTGTGTGTCTGTGAGCAGGAGGACCTACAACATGGCATTCAGTAGCGCCAAATAACATGTAAACATAAATATGATGCATCATCAGTAACGATACAAGACACCACTCTCTAAGCAAGTTTTCTTTTAAAAACTAGTGAAACATTTCTTTGGTGATCTCAGGTTTAACAGTTAACCACAGAGATATAATAATAATTAGTAGTAGTAGCATTTTAATGTCTTTCCTGGACCTTTAGCAGAGAAGATACCACATATTTCTTTTTTTAATGAAGAAATTGCAACAGTCAAAAGAAGACCTTACCCTAGGTGTTGTACTTAGTATTTGACAACATATGTAAAATCACAGCTGGATAGACTAAACCTCCTTATTTACTGATTACGTATCTAAGAGATTTCTTTTACATATTGGTTCAGTTAACATTCAGCAAACACTGCGCTCACAGTACACACACCTGTATGCTACTTTCTGACAAAAGAATATTAATAAGTTGCTATTCTATTAGAACATTAGATAGGTATATCTACTCCAAAGAATCTTGTTTAAGATACGGATTTGTTGGTCTGGCACAAATTTTGAACAGAGGCACCCTCTTTTTCACAAATCAAGCTCTCAACTTTGTGCTAAATATGCACAGTTTTAAGATTAGATTTAAGATCCTCCTCCCTCAATATGTTTAACTCCTTTCAGCATCACAGCTACTCTGTTTCATTTCCTTATCCTAAAATTGCTCACTTGTTTTTTACATATTTGAAACGCGAAAAGAAGAAAAAAAAAAAAAAAAAAAAAAAAAAAAGAGACCAAAAGACTCAGTGTTATTACCCGTTTTTAAAAAACTGTAACCTATTATTTACCTAATAATCTGTAATTTACATGATTCATAACTAGAATCATGAGATTATAGAACAGAACATGAGTGATTTTTGGGGGTGGCTGTATTTATATATCAGACAGAGAAGTATAACCATTTTAACCACCTTTTGGTACTTCCAGTGAGCTGCTGGTGTTCACAGAAACCTGTAGCATGGCAAGCAAAAGAAACCTCCACAAAATCAAGAGCCATGGGAATTATCAGAAGGTCTTTTTGCTGTGTTTTGAAATAGAAATCTGACATAAATGCTGTTTTGTTAATGTGATTCATTGAAACAGTCATTCCCCTAACTCTAAGCTTAGTTCTTTTTTAGAAGAATAATCTACTTAAACTCCCTGGGATTGGGGCAAAACAATCTCCAATCCCCCATGCTAGCAACAGAGTAGGAGCTGGCAGCAGCAGGCACTGGACTAGTCTGTTCTGTTAAGCACCTTTGTGAAACAACAGCCTCCTCCCTTCACAGCATAAATCAGAGGGCAAACAGACCTCACCTCTCCCACCACCTCTCCTCTCTCCTTTTGTCAATTACTTGTGCTTTTTCCAACTGAGACATGAATTACATCACTAGAACAAGTCCCATTTGGATACATAAATTATAAACGTGAAATGAATGCTGCAATGTTACAGTTATGTCTTATCTCCCTAGGAAACATGTAGAGACATACATATAAATGAAGAGAGAAAAAATTTAAAGAAAAAATAATAAGGAAACCCAAACCAATTAGAAGCATAATATGAAATTCTGGTTAAGGTGAAGTTAATGGGAATTTAGGCACTGGCTTTGTTTGAGTCAGTGTTGGAGTTTCTATATTTAGTCTTACTGAACACTGAAACTTAGCATTTTTTACTGAAAGAAAATGCTTGAACTGTCAAAATCCAGTATTTCTCTACTAGGAGGATGCATGGCCAAATTTATATCAACACCAGTTGATATAAAATTGATATAAATCGTGCTCCCATTCTCAAATTAGTCACCTTTTCATCAGCAAATTCCTGGAGAGTCTTCCAGCTCCAGGGAATATTAGCTTTATTCAAGATGCTATTTAATCATTTTGCCTGGGGACACTCAATTTGCCTCCTTCTCTCCAAGGGAGTATCCTTCTCTTAAACCTGCATATGTCACCTGCCATTCCTACTAAACCAGGGTTTGGTATTGCACAAGCATGCAGTAAAGGAGGCATTGAGCAATCTGAATTAAGATAAGCCCCCTTTTTGGCATTTTCTCAAAAATATGACAAAACTACTGTGACTGAGAAGTTCTTTATCATGCTGTTACCCATGCTTCTTCCTCAGACCTGCTATGGTCTAGGTTTTCTTGGTAAGTGCATAGGAGTTTGCCTTTGGTTTGCATGAGACATTGGCCAGATCCAGTGTAGTCCTAGAACTATATAACTGGCCTACTGGTATATGAGTAAATACACATGGATTTCAGGGACTTTTCCAGCTAAGGACAGCTATAAAAATCTGCTTTGGGAATTAAGTTCTTTACTTAGTCATAGCTCCTAAGTCATTCATCAATAATCAATCCTGTTTAGTTTTTCAGTATGTTACTGGACGGTACTCAGTTGTATGCAATACACTGTCTAAATAAACAATTACATATATAAATGGAATGATTTCCTTTTATAAATCACAATATTTTCTCCTAATAAATGATCTTTTTTCGGAGTGGAATGAGAATCGGTATTTTGAGGTAATCCCTTGCCTGCAGTTACATTTTGGTGCTTGCAAATTCAGTGACTGGATAATTTTTATCCAAAAGAACATGTCATATGTCAGAGGTGTTGGGTGGACAGAGGCAGACCTCCATTTGTCTCTACACTGCTAACTATTCACACAGCAAGCAACGCAATAAGATTACTAACCCTTCACTGCCAACATGCAACATGCCCAGGGCTAAGTTGGGCTTCAGTTTCCAACACAGAATCACAGAATTTTCATGGTTGGAAAAGACCTCTGAGATCATCAAGTCCAACCATACACACACCAAAAAAAAAAAAAAAAAAGCCTTAGCCTTTCTGTTGAGACATTGCCAAGCCACATTGGTAAAGCACACTGTCTGTGGATGTGCCAAGAGAATCATAATCCAGAACCACTAGGTGTCTTTTCATAGACAAACATTATTCTCATCTATCACACCCCTAGCATTAACTTCAGGACAATTTTTCTCTGCTTCTTGATTGACCTCAGACATCCAGATCAAGAGTGAAGGAGACCTAATTCTCACAGGTGGTATAAGCTAGTAAGAGAACACCATCTGGGGTACTTAGATGTTTGAGGCAGTTAAAGATATTCCACTAAGCAAGGCAGATAAAGATAAATGCCTCGTGTGTTTTCCTGGGTGAAAAACTGCAAAAGAACTGTTCTTGTGTTCCACTAGATGCTGGCTCCAAAGCATCTAAGGCACCATTGATCTAAGCAAAATGAAGCAAGCATCTTAATCTAACCCCAGCTCTTTTTCACAAGTATTTTTCTATGAAATCTTGCTCGTTACATGGACTCATCACACCCTGCATTCTCAGGAAGACCTATTGTCTGTGGAATTTGTAGAATATGTCCCTGTTTTATATTCAGTGACACCTGAGAAGAGTTGCTGCCTAAGCTCCCAGCCTTCCTCTCAGGATGTCCAGTGTGAACTGCTTTCCCCAGCTATGCTCTGGAGCCAGGTGCTTCTTGGCGGCGCCTAGTGACCAAAGCTCCAGCCCACATGCAGAGAGCAGTTCCTCAACATTTTGCTGTATTAAGCAATTGGGCGGAAAAAAAGCAAAATCATTGAAAGTGCTGCATTTTTAGAATATGCATCATCCCAAACAAAGAAGGAAGAGGAAGGCCATAGTTGCATCTTGCAGCTCCTGATGGCTAAGTGAAGTTTGTTTACACCATCAATAACCTGAACTGACTGAAGATACGAATCTCAAATAAAATTAAATGAAGGCTGCTAATTCTGGAAAATGACATTTGCGTTAGGTTTATAGAATCATGGAATGGCTAGAGTTGGAAGGGACTTGAAAGATCATCTAGCTCCAACCCCCCTGCCATGGGCAGGGACACCTCCCACCAGACCAGGTTGCTCAAAGCTCCATCCAGCCTGGCCTTGGCCACTCCCGGGGATGGGGCATCCACAGCTTCTCTGGGCAACCTGTTCCAGTGCCTCACCACCCTCACAGCAAGGAATTTCTTTCTAGTATCTAACTGAAATCTTATTAGTTTAAAATTAGTTTAAAACCTTTCCCCCTCATCACTACATTCCCTGACAAAGTCCCTCCCGATCTCTCCTGTAGGTCTTCTTCAGGTACTGGAAGGCTGCTCTAAAGTCATCCCGGAGCCTTCTCCAGGCAGAACAACCCCAACTCTCTCAGCCTGGCTTGGTGTAGTTGAGTCTGTTTCAAAAGTGAAGTAAAACTGAACCAGAAAAACCCAAAGGCCGTCATAAGGCTGACCAGCGTGCCCACCAAGGAATGGAATCGTTGCATCCAGCTGCCCCCACCTTTCCTCTCAAACCTGCCTGCCCCCCCCCCAACCGCACGCCTTAAGGAGCTTTGCCGGGGGGGGCGCGGGGGCCGCTCCCGGCCGGATTCCCTCTCGGCTTCCCGCAGCACCTCCCTCGCCTGCCTCCGCCCCCCCGCGTCCAGCGGCTGCCCCCGCCGCCTG